>JAVIWB010000368.1:0-150467 GCA_031893035.1 Dermolepida albohirtum
AAACCCTAAACGCAAAAAATCATAGTTTTCACCTGGCGAAGACGGCCCATCGACTCCAAGGTCAAATGGTTTTGATTGTAAGATAGTGCTCTGTGTTTGGTAGGACCAGAGTGGCGTGGTACATTACGAACTGTTGAAACCTGATGAAGCAGTTAATACTGATCGCTACCGACAATAAATTATCAATCAAGATCTCGGCGGCCAATTGTGATCGCCTCTTCGAGAAGTCACATGGTCAGGAAACTTTTCACGCAAAAAAGTGATGGTATCGTTACTTGTGTGGCACATAGCGCCGTCTTGTTGAAAATAAACGTTGTCCACATCAATATCTTCCAATTCCCGACATGCAAAATCATTAATCATCATTCGATAGGGCAATTCATTCACCGTAACTGTTACTCCAGCCTCATTTTCGAAAAAGGAAGGTTCAATGACCTAGACAGACCAAAAACCGCACCAAACAGTCACACATTGAAGATGAAGAACCCAAGAATTATTGTTGAAAAGCTTTTCAACAGTAATTCTTGGGTTTTCCAAGCTCTAAATGAGAAAATTCTGCTTGTTAACGTAGTTACCGAGGTGAAAATGGGCCTCATCACTCAAGATGATTTTTCGATGAAATTCCGGATCAGTTTGATGCATTTCAAAGACCCAATCAGCAAAGACACGACGTTATTGATGATTGAAGTTTAAAAGCCTTAAGACCTAAGTATTTATGCAAAATACCCAAAATGCCCAATTCTAAAGATCGACGAGAAATGGACAAACTTGTGTTACTACTGAACTTTAAAAGCCTTAAAACCTAAGTCTTTATGCAAAATACGGTGTAACGTCATTTTTGTAGTGAATTTTAATAATTTCAATGCATTGTGGTATATTGTTCATTTTTATTGATGGCGTAGTTTTTATGTCATTTGTAAGTAGATCGAGTCATGACAACTGTTAAAATGGCGGGCTATTGAAAATGAAATGTCTTGTTGGAACACCTATATTTAAGAGATATGTGCATTTATCTTTCCTTGACAATGCAATAATATGTATTTAAAATATATTATTTATCATAACTGAGACCTGGGTTTATTTAATTACTAGACACTGTAGATATTATCAACTTAAAACATTTGGTGTAACGGGTAGATCATTTATTGATCGTGTCAAAGCGATAAGAAATATTAATCTAACTTATTGGAAGTACGAGGGAGCGTTTTTATATTCGCGGAATGAGCGGGTTGTAGAGGGGTGAGTAGGCGCATTGGGGGCGTGGCCTGTGCAGCGACTCATGATTAGTATAAATACGAAGTTTCGTTGTTATTAGACAGTTAGTCTTTGAGCTATCGTCAACCAAGTAACTCAGGAGTGAAAAGTGAAATATGGAAAAAATTCCGTGCCGTTATAAAGTTCCTTACCACAAGGAAAATCAGTCGCGACCATAATGAATGAGATGTCATTGGTTTACGGCGACTCTTGTCCAGGAAAAACCATGATGTACAAGTGGCATAGTTTATTTAAACAAGGAAGGGAATCCTTTGAAGATGACCCGAGGCCGGGCAGGTGCATTGAGGTGACCACGCCAGCACTTATCCAAAAAGTTGAACAAATTGTACTCGAAGATGCTCGACTAAAGAAGAAACAACTCGCAGAAATGGTTGGAGTATCCGATACAACAATTTTTAAAATCCTACACGATCATCTCGGCATGTCTAAGGTCAGTGCAAGATGGGTATGCTCACGCCGCCGCAAAAACAACGGCGCGTAGAGTGTTCGCGTGCATTTTTGGACCTCTGTAATGAAGACAAGGATGGTGTATTGAGTGGAATTGTTACTGGAGACGGAACTTGGGTTCATCATTATGAACTTGAGTCCAAACAAGACTCCATGCAGTGGCATGCACAGCACCTCCCAAGTTAAAGTGTCACAATCAGCGGGAAACTCATGGAAAATGAAATTGTTGATTGATTATAAAGATAAAGGTGTTTCTATAACCGGAAAATATTACGCTTCAATATTTAAAAGAAGCCATTAAAGAGAAAAGCATTTATCAAAAGGTTTCTACTTTTGACAACGCCTCCGCACAAGAGCCGCGTTGCGTATGCCCTTAAAATATATATTGTGAATCACCCACCCTACAGCCCAGACCTGGGTTGATTATTACCTGTTTCCGAAAATGAAAAAAGAGCTGCGGGGTAAAAAATTTACTGCCGATAATTCAAGGAGGCAGTTTGGTATTTTGCAGATAAAGAGGAATCATTTTTTTATGAGGGTATAAATAAATTAATTGCAAGATGTGAAAAATGTATCCGTCTTGCAGGTGAATATATTGAAAAAGAAAAATAATTTGGTTTTTTTATTTCCACCCCTTGTCCCCCATTCCGCGAATATAAAAACACTCCCTCGTATACTGCAAAAAATAGTTACCATTTAAATTCCTCTGACAGCTGTTTCAATGGTATGTATTAATTGCAGTACTTATGTAACTAGAATTAGAAGCATAAGTGTATGTATATATCTTTGTTTTGCATTAATAGCTCTGTAGTGAATAATTGTTAAAACGAACATTGATTAATCTCTTCAGTTATTTATATGAACACGTCTTAACGGTTTTCTTTACTATTATTATGAATTTAAATATGGATACGATTGTATTTTATTCAATAATGATCACTATTTATGATTACTTACAAAGTTGAAAACGAAATTACGGTACATGCGATACTACAGTACAACAATGAAAATTGAAAAGAGAACATAAGGTCACAATCTTGCAGATTATTTTAAGTAGGCTAAGAATCATTTTTAAATTTAGTGAAAATACTGCAATTATATAAGGTTTTCCAATAGGGATGATATGATTTTAAAGTGACATTTCGGCCGTTTTCGGCCGTTTGTAATATGTCATGATCTATCATTTGTTTTTCATTGTATTCAGTAATGTTTACAATTTCATCATGGACAGATATACGCAAGAACAACGTTTACAAATTATTAAATCGTTAAATAATCGTTCTCCAATTGCTACTTTTCGTGCACTTTTGCCATTTTATGGTCGTAATAATCGTCCAAGTGTGCTCGCTATTCGTCGAATTGTTAAAAATTTTGAGGTTACATTTTCTTTAGATAATTTTCAAGTGCCAATAAGATAAAGAACCGCTCGAAGTAATGCAAATATTGCTGCCGTTCAGGCAAGTGTTATTGAAGACCGTAATTTTTCGATTCCAAGACGTTCTCAACAATTGCGACTATCTCAAACCACAACCTGGCGGATTTTGAGAAAGGATATGGCATCCCTATAAAATTGTTCTCACTCAAGAACTGAAGCCATTGGACCACCGTAAACGTCGTGGCTTTGCTGATTTTGCCTTGGAACAACTTGAAAACGATAACGATTTTTTTAAGAAAATCATCTTCTCTGATGAGGCTCACTTTCATCTGGATGGTGTGGTAAATAAACAAAACTGTCGATTCTGGTGCGAAGAAAATCCACAAATTATTTATGAAAAACCATTACATTCACCTAAATTGACAGTTTGGTGTGGTTTTTGGTATGGTGGAATCATCGATCCGTACTTCTTTCAAAATGGAGCTGGTAACACCGTTACTGTCAATGGAGAGCGGTATAGATTGATGATAACCAACTTTTTATGGCCGAAATTGGAAGAAGTTGATCTTGACAACATTTGGTTCCAACAAGACGGCGCTACGTGCCACACAGCAAATGCAACAATAGAATTATTGCGAGAAAAGTTTGGAGATTCGATTATTTCAAGAACTTGTGATATTGAATGGCCTCCAAGAAGTTGTGATTTAACACCATTAGACTATTTCTTGTGGGGTTATTTGAAGTCATTGGTCTATCGAAATAAACCAGACTTTCTTCGAGCTTTACAAGTCAATATTGAACGAGCCATTCATAACGTAGGACTAGATTTAGTGGAAAAAGTGCTCGAAAATTGGCTTCATCGAATTCGTTCCTGTAGAAGAAGTCGTGGAGGCCATTTGAATGACGTTTTATTTAGAACTTAATTGTATCGATTGTACTTCACTTTAAGTAAAAAACTTTTGAATTTTCTTAACAATAAGTGTGTTTTTTTTTCTTAAGAAATCATATCACTCTTATTGGAAAACCTGTTATGAAGGACCTGACCTGAAAGCACATCAATAACCTTGGAACAGACTGACTTCTACTATAAAAAATGATTTATTTAGTAAACAATAATAGGCATATAAACTGTTAAGATAGCGGAATAAACATGAAGTATATATGTAGTAGATGAAGATACGTGAATACATCACTACCAGCAACTATGCACACAAGGCAACAGAGAAGAATTGGGCAATAGAAGTCAACCTAATTAAAACGAAGATTTAAATGAAAGCATTGTATCAAGGAGATGTAATAACATTAGAAGAACTGTAGGAGGCTTTAAAGCAAATGAAAAATCATGAAGCACTGGAATCTGATAAGATTAACGCAGAACTAATAAAATATTAAGGATCCTCGAGTTGAGAATGCTCCACCACTTAAACGAATACTGGAGAGGAATAAGAGCTACCAAAATCTTTGTGAGCAGCTGAAGTTATTTCAGCTGCAATTACAGAAGAGTACTACGTAAAAAACCCTCAGCTATAACGAGTTTTTCTTCAAATTCTCTTTATGCTTTCTTAATACACAACTGTGTATTTGGCTTAAAGTTTTTAGAATTTTTTAATGTTGTTAAATGGAAGTAAATTGATGATATTCAACATTCATTAGATGTACGAACACTTTTATGAATGACTGCATGCTACGTATATATTTTTCCCTTTTGGAAACAAATACTGATTAAATTTGAAAATAAAATTGGCACATGGTTAAACGACTTCATTTCATCGCCAACTTGTTTGGCGAATATTTAAATTCATTGACTGATTAAATATGAGGGATGTTTCCAAAGTTCTGGGAATTACATATAATTTTCATAATTTTGTTAATTTTCGTCAATATTACAAAGTCGTTTTTCAACATAATCTCCATTTAACCGAATACATTTATCCCAACAATAAACTAATTTTTTAAGCCGTCCTCAAAGAAGTTTTTCGGTGTCTTGTCGATCCACATATTTATGGCATGTTTTACGTCAGTTACACTTTCAAATCGAACACCCTGTAAGGGTTTCTTCAAATCTGGGAATAGATGGTAATCACTGGGTGCACGATCCGGGGAATAAGGTGGGTGCGGCAGCAATTCCCATCGTAAATCGTTCAAAACATCCTTCGTTTTTCTTGCGGTGTGTGGTCTTGCATTATCCTGTTGCAATAACGGACGCTTATGCAACTTTCCAGGCCGTTTTTTGACTAGTGCCTGTCGCAGTGGTCCGGATAATAAATTTGAATAATATTCTGCATTAATTGTAGTACCTCTAGGCAGATAATCCATGAAAATAATCCCTTCGCAATCCCAGAATACAGTAAGCATTACCTTTCCAACAGACGGAAGTGCAGGTGTCTTAAGTGGAGGCCCTTCTTCAGGTTTGCACCATTCTTTGGATTGACTTTTCGTCTCAGGATTGAAATAAGGAATCCCCGTTTCGTCAGTGGTTATTATTCGTTGCCAAAATTCATCACCGTAACGAGCTAACAGCTCTTAAAGTTGACGACAAGTATCGGACCTATTGAGTTTCCGTTCTGGTCCCAACAGCCTTGGCACCCAGCGCACCGAAACGTTGCTAACGCCCAAACAATCACGCAAGATATCATAAACTTGTCGTGTACCTATCCCTAGGTGTACATCAATTTGACGAATAGTCATTCGCTTTTCGTCTTTCAGTAGGTTTTCGACGGCAGTAATGTTTCTTTCATTTACCGACGTGCTTAGCCGCCCACTGCGTGAATCGTCTTCTAGTGATGTTCTACCGGCTTAAAAACGATCGATCCACCGATAAACAGTACTTTTGGATTCTGCAGATTCACCAAATACTCCTTACAGACGACCAATAATTTCTTTCCACAAAAAGAAAATTATCGCTCTTTGAGATTTTGCCGCGTGTTCCATGGTTACAAAAACAGTGCTACTAAAACGCGTCTACATCAGTCGAATACCTGAAGCAGACTTTACAATGTTGCACTAGATAGTTGCATAAACATGTCAAGACTTGTCTGGCATTAATAACATTGAGTATAAGTTCTGCGTTATTTAATTTTAGCACTAATTCCCAGAATATTGGAAACACCCCTCGTACTATTCCAAACTAGTTCTTTGTTTTCCTATTTTACCAAGGAACCAAAACTTGTCTATTTTAGTAAAAGGCGAATGAGTTTACTATTTAAATATTTATTTACACAATTAGTTTACTAACTAATAAGTCTATACAATTTTACAATTTCGATGCCTTTGTATATTGCGACTTAAAGAAAGCCTGAGCAATTTCTTATTCGAATGTTTTAACAGAAGTCCTTTTACATTACAAAATATTGAAGCAAGTAGACAAAATTTACTACTATTCCAGCAACTAATGAAAATTAGTTATGTGGAAGGCAATGACAACTGCGTGAATGACCCAACAACGAAAAGGAAACTTGAGAATTTCCTAAAATGTCCTGAGTAAATTGTGTCTACCTCCATAACAAAGAGTGCAAGAGATTAACTGTACAATGGTTTAAGCACTAATTGTAAAACATTTCTAAAGAAACTTACAAAAATAACTATCCTTAATGAATTATATTGAGGAAAAGATAAATAAAAATGAATGCATATTATTCTAGCAGTATACTAAACAATGATCCTTGTTAATAAATTAACAATATATTGCCAACGGTGGGAAGAATATTGGGTAATGAGTAATGGGATAATACATAAATGTTCAATTGTATGCCTGGAACTTCCTGATTTACTGAAATGAAAATTTTCCGAACAGGAAAAATTCCGAACTTTTTAACTACAATTATAAATCCTTTTTAAGCCAATTTAGAAATAAAATGATTTAGATGATTGTTTTTTAGAATTATAAACGATATATGTACATTTACACATGAATATTATATATCTAAATTTCTTTTGATTAAGAAACAAAAGTACTTGCTACTAAATATAGATTATACTCAAACAATAACATAAAACTTAAAATAATAAATTGCTCTGGTACGTAGACTTCCGCGGTCGTGGTCCATGCTATCTGCTTCTGGGTTTCCGGGCTGGAACCGCGTCACTGGTGTATCTGCCGACGTTTCGTACCCATTTGTATGGGACATCTTCAGGGCTGAACTACTGCACTGAAACTGGTGTATTATTATCCATATATAAACGCGTCCCCCATCGACTTACACCAGTTTCAGTGCAGTAGTTCAGCCCTGAAGATGTCCCATACAAATGGGTACGAAACGTCAGCAGATACACCAGTGACGCGGTTCCAGCCCGGAAACCCAGAAGCAGATAGAATAAATTGCTCATATACATGACAGACCTCCATTGCAGTTTCTACACGAATAATGTAATGTGGGTGATTTTATAGAATAGCCATTGGTGCACTCGTCAAATCTAAAGCTAACATGTTGATTTTGGTCTTAGTATGTGTTTGCAATTGCATGCATCGCGCCTACGATGTTTACATTACATACAACATATCGAATATGACTGCCAGCATATGCAAAGTGGAAAATTTATTAATAGTCGTCGTAAAAGGAATTATTCCTCGATTACTCAGCATCGTTATATTTGACTGCACTAACAACGTTTAAAAACAAACAGCTCGCCGATGTTGATGTTTATCCGAACACGTGTTTCTCGATTTTTGTATGTGCTCACGTGCTGCCTATAAAATCACCCACATCAGCGCTTATTCATGCGTACAGCAATCTACACTGCTCAAAACATTTAGAGGATATTTGAAAAAATAATAATAAAATAAATAATTAATATAAGACACGCAAATATTTTTATATTGCAGCTATGACGCTTTTGAAGAAGAAACAGAATGCATTGACAGGCTTCAACTTGTACAGCGCTTCGGTATAACGCCTACGCAAACCGCCACTGCTTGAGGGCATAACAGGGCGTATGCGAGCGATCTCGACCGCAGCTAGATTTTACCATTTTCTATGTCATAGCTAATTTTTTATCTGTAATTACGAGTAATAATGGAAAGGCAACGTGATTTGACTCATGCACAGGCTTGGAGATGCATAGGTCAATTGGAAGGTGGCCGGAGACAGCAAGCTGTTGCTGAAGTTTTTGCAGTTAGCGCGTTTATGGAATCGGTTTTTAGAAACTGGAAATGTTCAGAGATGACGATGACAAGGATGCCCAGTATCTACAACACCAAGAGACGATCAACACCTAACAGTATTTGCACGTTGAAACCGCACTCATAATGTAACGCAACTTAGAAGTGAGCTTGGTGCTGCTACGGGAAGGGCAGTACAAACTCAAACAATAAGATATCGTCTTCGTAACGTTGGCATGCATTCTCGTAGACCCGTAGTATGTGTTTCACTAACTGCTCTTCATAAAAGGTCGCGAAAAATATAGACTGAGCAGCACAGAAATTGGAATCAGAATGGCAGGACGATATTGTTTTGTGACGAATCCTGATTCGCATTAAATGCAGATAATAGGCGAATTTTAATTTGGAGTGAACCTGGAACACGTAATCAGCCATAATTTGTTCGAGAAAGGCCGCAATATGAAGGTGGGATTGTAATGGTATGGGCTGGGATAAGCGCAGGAGGTCATACAGACCTTTATGTGATACAGAGTGGCAACCTGACTGCTCAGAGGTATCTGGATAAAATTTTGAGACCCATTGTTCTTGCATATGCTGGCACTATGGGCGAAAGGATCATTTTAATGGATGACAATGCTCGCCCGCGTCGAACAAACATGAACAACTGCATTGGACAATTGGGAATCAATAGAACGGACTGGCCCAGCAAATTCTCCTGATGGTTATCTTACCGAACATGCTTGGGATGCCTTAGGAAGACGTGTTACAGCAATAAATATGCCTCCATACAATTCAGAAACTTTAAATTGCTCAGATAGAGGAATGGAATAATATTCCACAAGAATTTTTTGATGTCCTGATTCAATCAATGCCGATGAGATGCCAAACCTTTATTGCCATTCGCAGAGATCATACACATTATTTACAATAGATTTTTTGTCATTTTATCAATAAAACTTCTTATGAAGTCTCATAATTGTGTATTCATTTAATGAAATTTATTCGCTTCAGTGCCTTAGTAGCTTTATAATCTACACGAACAACTTCAACCGTGTCAATACGTTCGGTTTTTTATTTAAAAATCGCTGTATTTAAATATAAAAATATTTGCGAGGTCCTACATTCTTTATTTATTTATTCTATGACCATTTTTCCAAACATTCCTTAATTTTTTTTAGTGTATTTAGTCAATTCGCGACTTTCTGTGACGAACCCAGAACATTTCGATTTCTCAAAGAACTGTGTAATAAACCATAAGAATTAAAACTCATATCATTGATGATGTTTCTCTTATCTCGATTAAATCTGTAATTTATTTCAAAATATACCTAAGCCTTATACAGTTATATTTACACTAACCTTGTTCCATCCATAATTTTTCTTGTTGTTTTTCACATTCTTCCGCTTCTTTAGCAGCTTCCATCTGCTTCTTCTGTATTTTCTTGAAGATTTCGCACGTTCTTTCTTCAGTCAATCTTTTCTCCCACAGGGCTATTCTTTGTGCCACTTTATTCTTATTTAAAGATAACTCCTGCAGCACATCCCTATCTATGATGTTATTCAATTTATTTTTACTTTGATAATGACATATACTATAATTATAACTATTATTTACATTATTTTTAATTGGTTTATTATTAATTTTTTCTCTAAGTTCGTCGACGGAACAATAAATTTCCATGTTGTCATCTTGGAATTCTTCAATTTTTGGCGAAAATTCTATCAATTCCATCGTGATTTTGGCTTCCATCTGTTTCCGTAATTCCTCGGCTTCTTTTTCAGCAATTTTACGGGCTTCCTCTATAGCTTCGCTCCTTAATATTTCCTCGATGCTTTTATCGTTTTCGTGTTCACCCATCACCCAAACCCAGGGTTCGCCATCAGCCCCCATTAAAAAATCAACCTTCTTTCTATTTTTGGCATTTTTTGTGGGTAAACGTGGAGGTTCTTTGGTGATTCTGTCGTTCCAAGCTTGCCAACGCCTAACTTGTTCCTCTCTCATTTTGCAGAAGAGATTTTGTTTCTGTTGCTCGTCCAATTCAGCTAGGATTTCTGGGTCTACGTAAAGGTCCCTTAATATTTGTTGAAGCATCTTCTTTTGATTTCGATCTGTAAAGATAAGTAAAAGAATTAATTTACATAATTCGTAAAAAATTATTATTTAGAATACTAGATAGAAATAAGATATACGAGGTGTGTTGTTAAAATTTTGGGATGCGTTACCTTGTAATTAACATATGTATACGAGTATTTGACATATAAAAATTCGAAAATTTTAACAATTGTCAAACGAAAGTGACATTTTGAATTAACAATATTGAACGGTTACCGTATGATTAAAATAAACAATAATTGCAAAAGTGAATTTAAGTTCTAAGCATTTTGGGATAATGATTTAATTACTTATTAATATACTCGTATGAAAAAAGGCCAATAATCAATTATACACCACTCTTTGTTCCATAACATTTGGCCATCTTGCAGTAAGATTTATAATACCTCGTTTATAGAAGAACCTATCTTTATCGATGAAAAAGACAAGATATTGATTTCTTCTAAACACGACACTTAACATCGTGCTTGGAAGATATCAAACAATATAATGATTTTTCAAGTTTCTGCTTTCAAACGAGCAAAGTTTTTTAATTCCTCATTCTTCTTGCATATATAGATACAAAATTAGGACAGAAAAAAATTCTCAGCAAAGTTTCTTTAAACACATCGTATTTAAAGTGTCATGGAAAGAATTAATTTTATTTCTATCAATAAGTATCTTAAATAACATTCTTTCAATATTGATATGCAGTTCACCACTAATGTTTGATGCTACCGTAACACGATGTTGACCGTTTAAATTTTGTATCGCATTTTTAAATACATCAAATATTAACTAATAGTTTATATTAATGCGTGCAGTCCATATAAATGCATTAATTCAACTAATGTTTTGAGTCCCTATTTTCAATGATTAAGTTTAATGTTTAAAAATGTTACAGCAAAGGAGTACTTCAAGAACAAATACTGCTAAGTTAAATAGAAAAGTAGTTTGAATAAATGATATTTATTTCGACATATTGATGTCTTGAATAAAATGCGAGAGCGAGAATGCAGCAGTAGTGAGGTTTTTTATTATTAAAAAATGTAATAGGAAACTATGCTTTTTCTTTTTCGTCTTTTAAGCTTTTGTCATGTGATATGTGACCCACTTCCTTCCACAAATGTGGGCGACACATTGCACCCCTTCTCTGCTATCCACCGAAATACTGCCTGCTTTGGGGTTAAAAAGGAAAAAGAATAAAAAGACTTGAATATCGGTGATCTGCTCCCCACTGATTTTTGTCGCAGGTTACCCGGAGGATTGTTCAGTCCTAATTATAAGTCAAAAGAAGTTACCACTTTCAGTTATTACCAACAGAAATTTTAGAGGAATACCCGAATTCGAGTAAATAACACGTTGTACGATTTTCAGTGACGCCTAATTATATTTATAAAGTTCTGGCCATTCTTTGTGACCTAGTTCCTCCCACAAATGTGGGCGACGCATTGCAGCCCTTCTCTGCTATCCACCGACATACTGCCTGCTTTGGGGTTAAAAAGGAAATAGAATAAAAAGACTTGAACTGAATGTAATAAGTTAAGAAGAGAATACGAAAATTGAAATTATAAACTTGAAATCCTATCCAAGGTAAGCTATTGGCAATGCTTGTACACGTTCGTGTCTCACCGGTTTTTGTCGCCGGTTATCCGGAGGACTGTTCAATCCTAATTATAAGTCAAAAGAAGTTACCACTTTCAGTTATTATCAACAGAAGTTTTAGGGGAATACCTGGATGCGAGTAAATAAGCCGTTGTACGATTTTCAGTGACGCCCAATTACCAATACTCTATAAAGTATTGCCCATTCTTTGTGACCCAATTACTCCCACAAATGTAGGTGACGCATTGCAGCCCTTCTCTGCTAAACACCGACATATTGTCTGCTTTGGAGTTAAAAAAGAAATAGAATAAAAAGATTTGAACTAAACGTAAAGAGTTAAGAATATTTGACAAAAAATTTTTTTTCTTTTCCAGATTCGCTAACTAGTGGCCCGCCTCGTAAAGCAGAATTTAAATTTAAAAATATTATTTACGGCGGCAATTTTTATTTAAAAAGTACAACCAAATTGTTAGAAATTAGATTTCTATTGTATTATTCGGTTCATATAAAGTCAATAAAAACCACAACAAAAACATAAACCTATACATTCGGTTAATTTCTCAATTGTACACGCATGTACAAATAAAGTATATAATAATATGCATGCCTTTGTTATATTACTGTACATATTGCCAGTGAAAGGTATTATAACCTTCCTTTTTGGTTTCTTAGATACATATGATACCAGTCACCTTGAAAAGAATCGATGTAAATGAACATTATTGGCAACTCCTTTTAGGAATATTACTTAAGCTTATGGCATTTAAAGCAAATGAACTTATACAACATTTCCTACTAGAATGTGTCTATATCTTAGGAGTAAGTTAAATGCTTGTGGTTAGCGCATATGTAAAATTCAAATTGACATTTAGATAATGGAAAAAGTAGTATTTTATATGTGCGAGTTTTTTTTAATGAAACGAGTTAGGTACATTATATTTGTGTACGTCGCTTTCCGAAAAACTTGGAATTACTATTGTAAATATGAAACAATGAAAATATTATAATTTTTAGCAATAAAAATTGATTAAACGAACTTATATTTACCGCCAAATCAAACAAATGTTTCTATAATCTTAATTTATAACACAAATGACAATGTAATCTGATTTACACAACTTGCTTTATTATATTTTTGGAAATCATAAACTTTAAATCCTATCCAGCAACATAGTATGCTTATAAGCACGTAGCCCAAGCAATTATAAAGAGTGTTTCAAATTTCGCGGTTTTTTCAAACAATAAATAAAACACATAGTTTGCATTCACTTTCTAAAACTTTTTATTGGTAATTGAAGTATCAGTTATGACATTTACATGCGAAAAATAATATCTGCCAAATGGCATCCTCTTGCAGCTTCACAGACGTCCACTCTTTTGTTAAAATTTTCAATGACATTTTGGCATAATTGAGGCTCTATCTCACTAATGACACGAATAATTTCATCTTTCAAAGCGGGAATTGCTTGTGGATTATTTTATAAACCTGATTTTTCACATAACCCCAAAAAAAGTAGTCTAACGGTGTCAAATTACATGATCTTGGTGGCCAATTAACATCACCGTTTCTTGAGATTACACGTCCAGGAAATTTTTCTCTCAATAAATCAATTGATTCGTGTGCAAAGTGAGATGTAACGCTATCCTGTTGAAACCATATGTCCTCTAGATCAATATTCATTAATTCAGGCCACAAAAATTCGGTTATCATCTGACGATATCGATCACCATTGACAGTTTCAGCTTCACAAGCAGCATTTTCAAAGGAGTAAGGTCCAATTACACCACCTGACCACAATGCACACCAACTAAAAACTCGTTTAGGATGCATAGGTTTCTCATGAATAATTCATGGATTTTCCTCACCCCAGATACGCAATTTTGTTTATTAACATAGCCACCAAGTTCAAAATGTGCACCGTCTGACAACATTATTTTTTGATAAAAATCCAGCTTATCGTTCATTAATGAAATTGATAAATGATCGACGTTTTAAATGATCTAATGGCTTCAGTTCCTGTGTTATTTGAACCTTATATGCCTTCAGAGCTAAATCCTTGTGTAAAATTCGTCATGTTGTTGATCCACTAAGTCCGAGTTGTTGTGAACGTCGTCTAATGGACATTTCAGGATCTTCAGCAACACTTTCACGAACCAAACCAATATTTTCTTGTGAACGACCACTACGATTATATTTTTCACTTTTTTGATCTTCCACGAAACCGGTCTCTTGAAATTTTTTAATAATTCGACCAATAGTGCTTTCAGATGGACGATTATGTAAACCATAAAATTCGCGTAATTTTCTAGAAACTCTTTTCACAGAACGCTGATTTTCATAAAATAATTCAACAATTTGAACGTGTTGTTGTACCGTGTACGAAGCCATTTTTATAAATGTCATACATCGCACTTTTTAAATGCCCACATACTCAGACAAATTCAGTGCGTCATCTGTGTTTTATTTACTCTTAAAATGCCGCGCAATTTGAAACAGCCTTTAGTTAAAAAACAGAGACACGTTATAATTAATCAGAGTTTGATTGGCCTATATGTAGCATTTATCATAAAATATTTTAGTTTAGCTGGTGGGTTAATTAAATAACTGCCAATTGTACAAGTAAGGCATTATTTCGTTGTATTATTGATCGTGCTGTACTCGTTTTTGTTTACAATTTATAAGTATGTTATTTGGAACGGAATCGTATATTTCGTGTGGATTTGTAACGAATCTTATATATTCAAATGAAAAGATAAATAAATGTAAACAGAATCATAGAACTTGTCACTTCAAGAACGAAATTCAGCAATATGTATTATTGCATTAGATTAATTTCAGAATCGATCAGCAACTTTCAAAAAAGCTTTCTTAATTTTTTTAAATAATTTTTGCAATGATAGAAGAAGAAAAAATGTCTTTTCTTTTATCAATTTCATATTGTGGTAAGAACACAGAGCATTGTTTTGCGACCAAAACGATTTGGCCATGGAGTCGATGGCCCGGCTTCGCCAGATGATAACCATGTTTTTTGCGCTTAGAATTTTCGAAATAAATCCATTTTTCATCACCCGTCACTATTCGATGCAAAAATGACTTCTTATCATACCTTTGAAGCACCATTTTGCAGACGATTTTTCGATTTTCCATTTGCCATTCAATTGATGTGGCACCCATTTTCCCATTCTTTCGATATTAGTAATCGGTCGCTAATCATTTCTTAGGTCACATTTAACGCTTCTGCCAATTCTTTCTGAGTTTGCGTTAGGTCTTCATCCAATAACTCCTGCAGTTTCGCATATTCAAACTTTTTCGGTCTACCAGAACGTTCTTTGTCTTGCACATCGAAATCACCAATTTTGAATTGTCAAAACCGCGCCACACATGTTTTTATGGTTGGAGCATTTTCACCGTAAGTTTCTACCAGCAAACGAAAAATATAACATGTATGGCTTTGAAGCTTGATATCAGTAGAATAAAATGACATATGTGTCAAATCATAATATTGCATACTTAAGCCTAGTAACATCTGTTAGAAAAACCGGTGATGACTTTCCGGTACACCTGGTAAATGTTTCTTGTTTTCCATGTAGTATTTATTCCACTGAGGAATTTATAATGGAAAAGGAATTTTAAATAATTATTATAAAATATAATAAAAAATAAATTGTGACAGAGTAAATTTTAAAATAGGGCAGAGAAATCCGCGTGACAAATAATATATTTATATTTCCCGTATTTTATATGACTTGTATCACTTATAAATACAATATAAGTGTGTGAAATTCCTCTAGTGGTACTTGTATAAATATGTTACGTGATTTTATAACGATTTTCAAACTATGTCAACAATTTAACGTGTCAAAAATTAATTTTGGTAATAAAAATATTTATCTATTAAATTTAGATATGCGAAACTATCTCCATAAGTAAAATAAAATGAAATTTCTATTTATAGATACCTGTGGGCACTACAAATTTTTAAATTACATTCTTATGCTTATTCTCCGCGGTGTTTAAGAAAAAGTATTTCAATTAATGAACGATATATGTGCTCTCTGTACGAGTTATTAGTTATTGGGAACGCTTTTGAGATAACTACTTACATACATACATTGTATCCGTATAAGCCTATCTGAAATATGTTTAACCGTTGGCTATTAATAAACCACAATGTAATAATGTTAAGTCAATGACATTTAAGATTACACACTACGTGTATTTGTCGTTTAAAAATTCTCATCAAACGGCTCTTGCATTGAATGAATTATAATAAAGGGCTATAAATAACCACGCGCACAAGCTGTTTTAAATATTAATTATATACAATAAATGAGTACTCTCAGCACACTTGAAGGATGTACATACGAAGGTGGTCCCAAAAGTACCCGACCCAACAAAGAAAACACAAAAATTTTGTAAATAAATATATTTATTTTTCAACATAATCTCCTTTCAGCTCTATACACTTTTCCCAGCGATGTTCAATAGGTTCGATACCTTTTTTATAATAAAAACTGTCTTGCTCCTCAAAATAGCCATTAACTGCCGACATCACTTCTTCACCGTTGGAAAATCTTTGACCACTGAACCATTTCTTCAAGTTTGGGATCAGAAAATAATCCAGGGGTTAAATCTGGTGAATAGGATGCAGGAGGTAGCAATTCAAGTTTTAATTCATTAATTTTGGCCATTGCAATAACTGATTTGTGAGCTGGTGCATTGTCTTGATGAAACAACACTTTCTTCTTTGCCAAATGCGGCCGTTTTTGTTTGATTTCTTCGCTCAAACGTTGCAATAAGTTCGCATAATACTCGCCGTTCTTAGCTTTTCCTTCTTCAAGATAGTGAATGAAAATTATTCCACACGCATCCCAAAAAACCGATGCCATGACCTTGCCTGCAGATGAAACGGTTTTCGCCATCTTTGGAGCCGGTTCTTCCTTTTGAGTCCATTGTTTTGATTGTTCTTTTGTCTCGGGTGTAATCCGAGGGGGCTAAATCTGACGAATAGGGTGCATGAGGTAGCAGTTCAAACTTTAATTTATTAATTTTGGCCATTGCAATAACGGATTTGTGTGCTCTTTATTCAACTATTGGTACCTGTCGGTTTTAGTACTTGTTTTTTACGTGCAATATAACCTAGTTATTCGTTTTACGAGATAAGTATTGTACTTTTCTTGGTTCAGATAGTTTCGTTTCTGTTCAAAAGATAGAAGTATAACTTCTTTTCATTACCCAACGAACATGGCCGCCAATGGTGTATGACATATCACAAAGGCATTGGACACTGTTAATTAACGCCACACAATCGCGTTTCATGTGTCATTGTCTATCAACAAAAACTTTTCACACTCATATGACACATATGTACATAGTATGAGTGAAAGTTCACAATAATATGAAAACTGATACTATATTTATGTATACTGGAATAATAAAATATATGTATTTACGTTATTTGTTTAAGCTGCTAAAGCAAATGTCATTACAATTTATCTACATGGAAAGTCAAATAATATTTCTTCCTTTAATACCTAAATTTTGATCATTCTTATTCGATATTATTTGTTATAAACATTTTGATTTAATACTATTGAGTCTTCCAATAAAAGATTTCATTTTGGTATGTAAAGAAAAGAGTGTTTTTAAGCGAAATCATCGGATGTTTATTTAATTGTAAAGAGGAGGGTATGCCATTAATAATGGAAAACGATGTCAGCCAAATAGCCGCCACGGCTACGCTTGCAGGACCATATCCTTTTCATGAAGTTTTCCATCACCAATTCGCAAATTTGCGGCTGTATGTCCTCGATAACTTCATGAATTCCATCCTTCAGATCTTGAATCGATTGTGGGCCATTAGCATAGACCTTATCTTTCACGTAGCCATCAAAGAAAAACGTCTAAAGGTGTTAAATCACAAGATCTTGGTGATCAATTGTCGCTTCCTCGAGAAATCACAAGTTCAGGAAACTTGTCACGCAAAAGAGCGATGGTATCGTTACTTATGTGACACGTAGCACTGTCTTGTTGAAAATAAACGTCGTCCACATCGATCTCTTCCAATTCCGGCCATACAAAATTAACCATCGTTCGATAACGCAATCCATTCACCGTAACAGTTGCTTCAGCCTCAATCAAAAAGTAAGGTCCATTGACTCCGCCAGACCAAAAACCACACCAAACAGTCACACGTCGAGGATTTTCCGAGCACTAAATTCGACAATCCTGCTTGTTAACGTAGCCTACGAGGTGAAAATGAGCCTCATCACTCAAGAAGATTTTTTGATGAAATTCTGGATCAGTTTGTGATGCAGTTCAAGGACCCAATCAGCAAAGACACGACGTTGTTGATAGTCGGTAAGTGTGAGTTCATGTGTTAACTGTACTTTAAAAGCCTTAAGACCTAAGTCTTTATGCAAAATACGGTGTAATGTCGTTTGTGGAATGCAAGATCGACCAGAAATGGACAACCTTGGGTTATCCTCAACACTATGGGCTACAACAGCAATATTCTCAGTTGTTCTTGAGCGACGTGCACGAGTTCGATTCTTCACATCATCAACTTGTCCCAGCTGCTCAAATTTTTCCATCAGTTTCACAATTACTGGCCTAGAAGGTGCTTGACAGTGACCCAAAGATGCTTTAGTTTTGCGAACTGTGACCGCGAAATTTTCAGCATTTTTGTAGTGAATTTTAATAATTTCGATACGTTGCTGAAGCGTATATCGTTTCATTTTTATTAATGGTGTAGTTTTTACTTGTTACATGCCAAGTAGTTACAGGTTGAATCATCACAAGTGTTATTAAAATGGCGGGCTATTGGAAATAAAATGCCTTATTGGAACACCTTTTATTTGCTGTACATAGAAAGAATTACAGATCGTCTGTAACAACTTTTGTCCAAGATTGTACACTAACGATGCATATTAGACAAGGTCTTCATTTAATGTTACTGTAAATTTCTAAAATACCTTAGCACTTCCTAATGTTACATATATGTTTTAATTAAAGCAACAAAATGCGAATTAGAAAACAATGCACTCATATATATTCAGTTGCTTGCCATGAGCCATGAACACGCATTTCATAACAACTTTCCACTTTCTTGATAACGAACAATTCTCGCAAATTAACCAAATCTCCTGAATTATAATATCAAAAATGCAACACTACTGCCGTCCGTTCTATTAAATAAAAAGTTGCGGATTTCATAATACAACGGGCCACTGTCTAATTTCTGAAGGTTGTACATTTTGTCCATTACTATTGCTCGAGTTTATTGTCCTTAAATATTAATATTTGAATATAATGGGCGATAGTTATTACGGAGTTAAATTTACTGTGTATTATTTAAGAATTCTATTTATATTCTTTACGTTAAATCTATTAAATTAATTGTTGTATTAACATGTATTTGTATACGTATAAATAGTTCGTTAAAGTGTGAAGTTGTTATGCCGTCCTAATAAAATACGTAAAAATTTATTGCATGTATTATCAAGTAAATAAAGGTGTAGAATGAAATATATACGTAGTTTATTTATTGCATGTACGTACAATGTGCGTAAGCAAATACGATGAGTGAGAGATAAGAAACACACTAAGCTTGTCATATAAGGCAAAAAGAAATATGATTCATATTTATTTTTTTTTGAGATTAAGATGATTTAAACAAAGGTAAAACGTGTAAGATATTTGTTTTAGATTTATAGTAATGTTAAAAAATATTTAACCGCCTGTTCTTGAAACATTCACGGTTTTACTAACTATAGAAATTAAAACTACAGTGAAACTTCTATAAACAACTACTCTTCTAACGCGACATCCTGTATAAATGACCATAATTTTTTGAAACGTTTCAGCATACATATCAGGTGTACCGGAAAGTCATTACCGGGTTTTTTCGTAAAAAGCCACATAATTTCGAAGAAAATGGAAAAATTTGTTTATTGAAAGTATTGGCCATTTGATTCTACACATCTTGCCCATCTTTCAGGTAATTTATGGATGCCATCCCAAAAAAACTGTTTGTTCTTTGAGCAAAACCATTCATCGAGCCATTTTATAACTTTATGGAAATTGGTGGAGTGCTATTCTGCAAGCGCGTGTCCTATTGATGTGAAAAGGTGATAGTCGGACGAGACAATATTTTGAGAGTAGGGCGGGGGCGATATTATGTCCCATCCAAGTGCTTTCAACGCTTCCTTGACTGGTTTTGCTACATGAGACGACACGTTATCGTGCTGTAAAATAGCTTTACTGTGTCTTCGGGCACATACTGTACGTTCTTCTATCAATGCATGGTTCAAATTGATAATTTGTTGTCGGTAGCGATCAGTATTAACTGTTTCAACAGGTTTCAATAGTACGTAATACACCACGCCACTCTGGTCCCACCGAACACAGAGCATTGTCTTGCGACCCAAACGATTTGGTCTTAAGAGTCGATGGGCCGGCTTCGCTAAGTAATAACCATGATTTTTAGCGCTTAGGATTTTTCGAAATAATTCCACTTTGCGTTACCCGTCACTAGTCGATGGCGAAATAACTTCTTCATCTTTTGAATTTTTCCCATCGTTCGTAATCGGTCACTAATCGTTTCTTGGGCCATATTTAACGCTTCTGCCAACTGTTTTTGAGTTTGGGTTGGGTCTTCCAATAACTCCTGCAGTTTCACATCTTCAAACTTTTTCGGTCTACCAGAACGTTCTTTGTCTTGCAAATCGAAGTCATCACTTTTGAATTGTGGAAGCCATGCTTTACATATTTTTATGGTTTGAGCATGTTCACCGCAAGTTTTTACCGGTAAATGATGGCTTTCAGCGGCTTGTTTCGTTTGATTAAATAAGAGAAAAAATGCGTGCCGCAAATGCACCTTTTCAGGCACGAAACTCGACATTTTCAAAGAGGTATGAATCTATGACAGTGTTGCTTTCGCAAAATATAACGTGTATGGTTTTGAAGCTTGATGTCAGTAGAATAAAATGATATGTGTCAAATCATAACATTGCATATTTAGGCTTAGCGACATCTGTTAGAAAAGCCGGTAATGATTTTCCGGTACAGTCATATACATTAATATGGAAGTGATCTTTTTAGAAGTTTTAATATATATAGCACTCTAATTCTCGGCGATTTGCTAAATAGGTAAATGTTAAAAGGAATCATTCAAATATTATAATAATTACACAACATTAACGTTTCAAGGAATAACACTTATCATCAGGTAAACTTGTGTTATTAAGGAACGAATCCTTTGTAGGGCTTATCGTACCCCTTCGATATAGAAAAACGATAGCGGGTAGCAATGTTTTTTCATTATTTTGCTGCATCAAAAACGTACGGTACCCTTGTTCGTTAATAGCACAAGTTTACCTGATGATATGTGTTATTCCTTAAAACGTGCGTAGTAAATAGCGTATTATTATTTATAATACATACGCTCTGGCAACCTTGTTACCGACTTAGAGAGAAAAACGCGCCCACTCTGTCGTTCAGCACATACGTGTGTTGTACGATAGAGGGAAGCAAGGTCTTTTCATTAAAAAATACAATGTTCAATATCACAACAAAAGTAGTATATCTAAAGCAATTAAAAACATTACCAATGGCGACGAAAGAGAGGATATCCACTGACACTAATTCTGCAAAAATAAATAACAGAACTGTTTTTACAGTGACCGTGCGGCCTTGACCCAAGTCATTAAGATTTGTTTTTGTTTACACGAGGTTTACAAGAGGTTTAATGTATAAATACGAAAATTAAAAGCTTAACGAAAGATAACGAATGTTTTTTGTTAATAAAAATATATTTTATTTCATTATGAAAATTTGCAGTTTGCACATTACATTATTTTAATGTTAGCATAAGCATATATAATTTTTTTCTAGCGGTAGCATATAAACTACTGTTGCTTTTTAGGGTTATTGGTCAATCAATATCATTTTTATTATTAACTAGAGATTGTTTAAGAAGAAATGTTTACGGGAAAACAAGATATTGAGGCTATTCTTTTTGGTTAACTTTGTCGAAGATTTTAGCTCTTTTAAATATAAAATATATGACTTTCACGAAAACATTTGATGTAAGAGGAGTCAAAATACTGACTAAGTTTCTCCACGATTTAACAAAACTAAAGAAAAAAATATTCGATTAGTTTTGTTTAGTCAAATAACTGTCCAACTATATATTTGATACCAAATAGTATTCTACGGAATTACAAAGGGTACTAGGAAAGTTTTGCAATATAACGCAACCATGAATCGTAGGAAGCTGCTTGTTTCTGCATTTTGAGATATGTTCATACGTGCATAGTAGCCGCCGCGCCATGTCGATGGACTCAGTTATTCATTAGCAGTGAGAGTGTAAAGTGCTTGCGATGGCATCGTGGTCACGGAAGGAGATAAGGGCAGTTTTGCGTTATAAGTTCGTATGTGGTTTAAACATAGACCAGTGCTTCGAAGAAATGATTCTTGTACTAGGTGATATTTGTCCATATCGCACAACGATATTCAGATGGTATAGAGAATTCCAAAGGGGAAATTTAATTGTGGAGGATGCTGATTGGCCGGGAAGGCCACTAATATCAGTTACGGAGGAAATCGTTACTACTGTGATAAAAATGCCTGGCGAGGACAGGCGAGTGACCTACCAACAAATAGAGGGTACTTCAGGCCTAAAGGCACCATTCGTTCAATTCTACATGATCATTCGCACGTGAAGAAATTTTGTTCTCTCTGGGTGCCGCATCGACTGACTGAAGGGCAGATGACATGACGTGTGACTTGGTGCCGGGAGATGCTAAGAAAGTTTAATAAGGGACAATCTCGGTATGTGAACAACATCGTGACGGATGACGAGACTTGGCTGTACTATTACGATGTGCCAACCGAAGCTCAAAACAAAGTTAGGTTCTTTGATGATGAGAACACACTCCTAGTTGTTAGAAAATCCCGATCTGTAAAGAAGAAAATGGTAGTTGTATTTTTCAAATCGAGTGGAATTGTGGAACGCGTCGTTTTGGACACACAGAAGACAGTCACAGCTAAGTGGTACACTGGACAGTGCCTGCCTAAAGTGATTAGATCTATGAATGGACACCTGGTTCCTCCATCACGATAATGCTCCAGCTCACTGCGCCAAAGCCTGCACCGAATATTGGATCACGACAGGATTGAAACTTCTCGAGCACCCTCCCTACAGTCTAGATCTTGCTCACTGCGACTTTGCATTGTTCACGCATGTGAAAAAGAAGCTAAAAGGGAGGTGGTTTTCCAGTGATAAAGACCTTCTGCGAGCTTGGGACAACGAGTATGCTTTACTCCCTAATTAAACTTGGCAGAACTGGTTTAAAGATTGGTTGCGGAGGATGGAGAGGTGTATTGAGTGTAGAGGAAATTACTTTGAAAAAATTAAATAAACAAAGCTGTACTGCAGAACTTTCCTACTACCCTTTGTACGTATATTGTACGATAGATGGAGGCAATGTTTTTTGATTAAAAAATACAATGTTCAATATCACAAAAAAAGTAGTAGATCTAAAGCAATTGAAAACATTACCAATGGCGACGACAGAGAGGATATGCACTGACACTAATTCTGCAGAAATAAATAACAGAACTGTTTTTATAATGACCGTATGGCCTTGACCATAGACATTAAGGTTTCTTTTTTATTTACACGATTAGAGAATAAGAGGTTTAAAGTATAAATACCAAAATTAAAAGCTTAACGAGAGATAACGAATATTTTTTGCTAATAAAAATATATTTTATTTCATTATGAAAATTTGCAGTTTGCACATTACATTATTTTAATGTTAGTATAAGTACACATAATTAGTTTTTTTCTGGCGGTAGCATATAAACACAAATGCACCTTTTCAGGCACGAAACTCGACATTTTCAAAGAGGTATAAATCTATGACAGTGTTGCTTTCGCAAAATATAACGTGTATGATTTTGAAGCTTGATGTCAGTAGAATAAAATGATATATGTGTCAAATCATAACATTGCATATTTAGGCTTAGCGACATCTGTTAGAAAAGCCGGTAATGATTTTCCGGTACAGTCATCTACATTAATATGGAAGTGATCTTTTTAGAAGTTTTGATATACATATATAGCACTCTAATTCTCGGCGATTTGCTAAATAGGTAAATGTTAAAAGGAATCATTCAAATATTATAATAATTACACAACATTAACGTTTCAAGGAATAACACTTATCATCAGGTAAACTTGTGTTATTAACGAACGAATCCTTTGTAGGGCTTATCGTACCCCTTCGATATAGGAAAACGATAGCGGGTAGCAATGTTTTTTCATTATTTTGCTGCATCAAAAACGTACGGTACCCTTGTTCGTTAATAGCACAAGTTTACCTGATGATATGTGTTATTCCTTAAAACGTGCGTAGTAAATATATAAACTACTGTTGTTTTTTAGGTTTATTGGTCAATCAATATCAGTTTTATTATTAATTAGAGATTGTTTAAGAACAAATAATGTTTACGGGAAAATAAGATAGGATATTATTGGGGATTGAAGATATTCTTTTTGGTTGATTTTGTTGAAGATTTTAGCCCTTTTAAATATAAAATATATGAAGACTTTCATGTAGATATTTGTAAATCAAAAGGCGTCAAAATACCGACTTTAGGTTTCTCCACGAAACTAAAGGAAAAAATATTCGATGAGCTTTGAATCACCAAATAACTGTCCAACTATATATTTGATACTAAATTGTATTTTAAGGAATTAACAGCATGAACATGATTCAAAAACGTCACTCGATGTTTTCATTTAATAAATTGTACTAAAAAGAATTAATTAACAAATTTTTTAATAAAAAAAAATTAATTTAACAGTGTTTAAGTTTCAATATTATAAATATTATTAGCACAACCCTTGTATTATATAAAATATCATGCAAATGCATTAATATTTAAGATTCTTTTGTATAAATACTATATTATTTTCTAACACACCGTTAAAAAATAATACAGTATTTATACAAAAGAATCTTAAAGATATAAACAAATTTTAATAACTTTTGAACGAAAAACGATAATTTAAATGTATTCGAATATAAATATAAATCGTAGTTCTCTACATTAAGAGGTATTAGATTTTTTTTGTAGGTGACACTTTCATTAGTTGGCAAACATTAGCATACCTATGTTATGGCGTTTGCATTTTTTCTTCACGACAAATTGCAATAAAGTTATTATTACGATGGTAGCGGTTTATATTTCGGGAACTGACAACACTGTTAGTGTTGATTGTCTGATAATTGCATCGTGAAGTTCGTCATTTTTTACAATATATTTACCTTGACAGTTTTATTATCCGGTCGTTGTTTCTATTGACAGTAACTTGAAAATTTTATGCCAGCGAAAAATGAAATTAACTCGCGAACATTTTCGTGCAATTATTTTTCATAACTGTCGGCGTGGATTATGTCAACAAGAATGCATCGGCTGAATTCTTTATATGGTGATGAAGCACCATCGAAAACTACTGTATATCGTTAGTATAGTGAATTCAAACTTGAACGGCGCACTTTGGATGATGAATTTCGTGAAGGTCGTTTCACAAATGTTGTTGTGTCGGAAAACATTAATGCAATGTCTGAATTGATAATGCAAGACCGTCATGTGACATACTGTCAGATCGAGGCATCTCTAGGTATTAGTAACACCAGCGTGTATAAGATCCTGCATGAACATTTAGCCGTTAAGAAGCTATGATCACGTTGGGTACCACATAATTTGACAACTGCTCAAAAAAGTACTCGCGTCGATTGGTGCCAAGAAATAGACAGAAAATACAATGGCGGTGCTTCAAAGAACATTTTTAAAGTCGTCACAGGTGATGAATCTTGTATCTATACGTATGAGCGTACTAAACAGCAGTCGACTGTGTGGGTATTCCAAGATGAGCCAAAACCAACAAAAGTTGTTTGCGCTCGAAGCACATCAAAAGAAATGGTCGCCTGTTTTTTCAGAAAAACCGGTGACGTTGCAACCGTGCCTTTAAAGGCGTTATAGAACGGTCAATTCCGAATGGTACACATCTGTTTATTTGCCAAAAATTTTTGAAGAGATAAGGAGAACAAACCGAAAACGACAGATTATTCCCCACCATGACAATGCGAGCTCTCACAGGTCGGTTCAAACAATCGAATGTTTGACCAGGCAAAATATTGGTTTGATGAGCCATCCGCCGTACAGCCCTGATCTAGAACCTTGTGATTTGTTTTTGTTCCCACACGTGAAGAATAAACTTCGTGGTCAACGGTTTTCTACACCGGAAGAAGCAGTTGAGGCATTCAAAACTCATATTATTTCACAGTGGCAGCAATCCTTTTCAGATTGGTTAAAAGGAATGCAAAAGCGAATTGATTTTCAAGGGGAATATTTTGAAAAGCAATAAAACTATTTACGATAATAAAAATTTTTTTTGTTTGCTACTCCCGAAATATAAACGGCTACCCTCGTATTATTAGAAAAATACAATATAAAGACAGTATATTGGCCAAACAATTTAGATTTTTTACGAAAATAATCCGGTAGATGTAAATACACATAGATTATAATCAAAACTCATATTTTGGAGATACCCCTTCACAGTGGCAGCAACGCTTTTCGGATTGGTTTAAACAAATGCAAAAGTGCATTGATTTTTAAGGAGAATATGTTGAAAAGCAATAAAACTATTTTCAATTATAAAAAATTTCTTTTTGTTTACTATTTCAGAAATATAAATGGCAAGCATCGTATTATTAGAAAAATACAATATAAAAGCATTCGTGTTCAGTATATTGGCCAAACAACACAGATTTCTTACGAAAATAATCCGGTAGATGTAAATACATAGATTATAATTGCTTTTAAATAATAATAAAAAAATAGGTATACAAAATTCACAGACTTAATATTTTTTTATTCTTTACAAGAAAGAAAAACAAACTTACACTGCTAATGTAGTTTCTTCTTAAATATTCCAAATAAATACAAAATATAAAAAAGAACTTGTAACTAACTAGCACAAAAGCTTGAGCACAAGAACAACTCAGAAATAAATACTTTTATTCTATTCTCATATACATATACAACATAAATACAAAATATATGTATCTTATCTTCAATACGCAAATCGTAATGCATAATGTATAAGTATAAGATACTGGATTATCTATTTATTTTTCAATGAAACTTCCAGGTATTTTACACTCGCCAATCCAAAATAAAAATATATTATCATCTACTATTTATAGATATACTCGAATATTGTCACGACATATGTAATAAAATTAAAATTATTTCCGATTAATGTGTAATATATATATTTACTACCGTACAGTTACTGATAATAATTCTATTGGTATTATTTCGATGTCAGTGTAATAAGAAAAATGTTGAAGACGAAGATAAGTTTTATTGTTTATTATAATATTAATCGGATAATTTATTGTTATAATTCTTTCCTAATAAAAAATCGTGCTGGATATGGGTTATAAAATCGAAAATTGCATAGAAATTTAAGGACGCTATAATAGTAAAATAAAAAAAAGAATAATAAAAAGTTTGTTTGGATTATCGTCTGTTGGTAAAACAATTTAAGTAACGGGTCTTCCGATAAGAGGTTTCATTTCGATATGTAAAAGAAAACAGTATTTTTAAGCGAAATCATCAGATGTTTATTTAATTGTAAAGAGGAGGGTATGCCATTAATAATGGAAAACAATATCAGTCAAATGGCCGCCACGGCTACGCTTGCAGGACCATATTCTTTTCATGAAATTTTCCATCACCAATTCGCACATTTGCGGCTGTATGTCCTCGACAACGTCACGAATATCATCTCTGAGGTCTTGAATCGATTGTGGGCCAATGGCATAGATCTTATCATTCAAGTAGACCCAAAAAAAAAGTGTTAAATCACACGGTCAGGAAACGCAAAAGGGCGATGGTACCACACAATTTGTGTGGTACGCAGCGCCGTCTTGTTGAAAATAAACGTCGTCCACATCAATATCTTCCATATCAATATCTTCCAATTCCGGCCATACAAAATTAACCATCGTTTGATAACGCAATCCATTCACTGTAACAGTTGCTCCAGCCTCATTTTCGAAAAAGTAAGATCAAATAACCCCACCAGACCAAAAGCCGCAATAAACAGTCACACGTTATGGATAGAGAGGCTTTTCAACAATAATTCTTGTATTTTCCGAGCCCCAAATGCGACAATTCTGCTTGTTAGCGTAGCCTGCGAGGTTAAAATGGGCCTTATCAGTCAAGATAATTTTTCAATGAAATTCCGGATCAGTTCGATACATTTCAAGGATCCAATCAGCAAAGACGCGACGTTCTCGATGGTCGGTAGGTGTGAGTTCTTGTGCTAACTGAACTTAAGACCTAAGTTTTTAGGCAAAATACGGTGTAATGTCGTTTGTGGAATGCTCAACTCCAAAGATGGACGATAAATGGACAAACCTGGTTTTTCTTAACACTATGGGTTACAACAGAAATATTCTCAGTTGTTCTTGAGCGACGTGCACGAGTTCGATTCTTCAGATCACTAGCTTGTCCCAACAGCTCAAATTTCTCCATCAGTTTCACAATTGCTGGCCGAAAAGGTGCTTCACGACGATCTAAAAAATGCTTTAGTTTTGCGAACTGTGACCGCGAAATGTTCACCAATTTAGTAGACAATTTTAATAATTCCAATGCGTTATCGAAGCGTATATTGTTCCATTTTTATTGATAACGTAGTTTTTACTTGTCATCTGTCGAGTAGTTGAATCAGGTTAAATCATGACAACTGTTAAAATGGCGGGCTATTGAAAATGAAATGTCTTATTGGAACACCTTTTAGTAAATATAGTGTGTTTCAAAAAGAATATACGTATTACAAAGTATTTTTTTGTCCAAACTATTGATCGTTGCGCCTTGGCTCGGCTATTGGAGAAACGTATACATAATCTAGTTTATTTAATAGCCGCTAGATGTCAGTTGTCTTCTGTTTTTCTCGGTAACCGTCATATGTTTAAAATGGCTACTCCGCAGGAGAAATCACTTTGTGTTCTCGAGTTTGCGAAGTGCAATTACGTGATTACAGTGCAAAGACGTTTCAGGTTGAGCTACCAAATTGATCCTCCGAATGGGTGGAACATTCGCAGATGGTATCGACAGTTTGTAGATACAGGATGTGTATGTAAAGAAAAGAGTCCTGGCCGTGTTCGTGTTTCTGAAGAAAATGTTGCACGAATTCAAACTGCTTTCCAACGTAATCCTTCAAAATCAACTCGTCGTGCCAGTCGGGAGTTACAACTGCCTACAACAACAATTTGGCGTGTTTTGAGACGTCGGTTGGTTATGACGCCGTACAAGTTACAGTTGTTACAAGCTCTGCGTCCTGATGACAAACGGAAACGTGTAGCATTTTGTAACGAGATTCATGATGCTATTGACAATTATAACACTTTCGCACAACGCATCGTGTTCAGTGATGAAGCGACTTTCCATGTTAGTAGTCTAGTATGGGAGGAATTTGAGTATCGATGTAATATTGTTCGTGTCGCTGATGGAGGACATATTGAACATCTGTAATCTGAAGGTTCGTAAATATGTGTGTAAAGTTTCATATTTGTATGTCTTAAAGTTTAATAAATATATGCATTCGAAGTACGTATATTCTTTTTGAAATACCCTGTATAATTAATATTGTATTGTTCTATAAGCTATTGCTGATAATGTGTATATCAAATTGGAACAGATTAATAAATTAATAAATAGAGGTAAATCTAAAAAGGTTAATAACTCCTAAGACTGTGTTTTCTTTACTTGTTGTTATCTAAATCCTAAATTTATTGTGCATTGTATCAAATACAATAAAGTTTCACAATGTACATTACAATAGTTCAAATGTCTAAAGAAGTCGCTGTGTTGTGAAACAATTATTATGCGGAGTAATTAATAAACAAAAATAAATGAAAATTTTAGCAATTTGAGTATTCATTATTAATAATTTTATCTTACTTCCTTATTTTTATAATATCGAAGTATGGACGTGTACCTACTTGTTTTAAGTGGCTTACACTGAAAAATATAAAAATCAAAATGAACTTTAATCCTTTTTTTATCAAAAAAGAATTTAATTTGGTACTTATTATGTACACATTAGAATCTACTTACAACAAAATAATTGTCATACTTCTCGAGTTCGATTGGACTTCTTATCAATTTACATAACATTAATTGTGGTGTAATTATTTAAATAAATATTTTGATAGGAAATATTTATCCGTTGTAAATAGATGCAAATTACATACGTAACATAGAACATTTTATTTTTTAAATATTAATAAACAGTTGGATTATTGTCAATGTTTACAGAATGTGTAGATCACGTATATGACTAATGAATAAGTTTCGTCGATTTTCGTTTTACGCAAGCAAGTTAATCTGCTGAACCTATCACAATAAAAATCAAAATCTGCAGATATAATCTCCCTAAATACAATAAGCTATAAATAAATTTATCTGTATTCGATATTTCATTGTGTTATAGTAAAATATTGATGTCATAGCTATAGTTACACTACTGTACTTGGAAATTGGAACAAATTTAAATTTGGAACCTTCAAAGTTCCCTATAAAGACACTTTCTTTAACCCTTAGGGAATCCCATCCATTAAATTTGCAATTTAACATTCTAACTAAACTATAATAATAATAATAGTAATTTATTTTGTAATGACAATTACAAAAAAAAGTCAAAGTAAAATTAACAATGCGTTCTAATAGCTAAAATACATATGAATAAAACAGTATAAAATACACAAACAAATTATAAAATTTTCATAAATGATGTTAAAGAAATTCTACATATAACATATAAATGAATAATACAAAGAACCAAAAATTAAGACATACAAACAATAGCTTGCACTGCAAATACGAGGATTGTTTGACAAGTAGTGAGAACGACACATAAGTGGCGCTTTAATTGGTAAAACAAATGCACTGTAATTTAGGTTGCCTATTTATACGTTTACGTTTCGATATTTAGATAAATCGATTGATTAGTTTATTTTTGACAGCTGATTGAAAAAGAAGCAACACGTCGTTTTGTTAAAATGGAAAAAGCAGAGTATCGTGCGGTGATTAAATACTTCGTAATTAAGGATATGAAAGCTACCGAAATAAAAGATGAGTTACGGGAAACATTAGGTGAATCTGCTCCATCATCCGCCACAATAAGTAGATGGGTAAATGAATTTAAATGTAGTAGAACAAGCTGTGTTGATGAAGCGCGCTCTGGAGCACCCAAAATCGTGACTTCTAAGGAAATGATTATAAAAATCCATAATATTATTACGCAAGATCGACGACTCAAAGTGAGAGAGATAGCAGACATGGTAAACATTTCAACAGAACGCGTACACCACATTTTAACCAAAGAATTGGGCGTTTCCAAGCTTTCGGCCAGATGGGTGCCGCGATTGCTTACGACTGATCAAAAGTCCACTCGTTTGCGCATTTTCAATGAGTGTTTGGAACTTAATAAGCGGAATCCCGTTGATTTTTGTAGGCGATTTGTTACTTAAGATGAAACTTGGATACACTACAGTACACCCGAAACTAAACAACAGTCGAAACAATGGTTAGAACGTGGTTCTGCACCTCCAAAGAAAGAGAAAACCACTTTATCGGCAAACAAGGTGATGGCATCAATTTTTTGGGATTCAAAGGGCATTTTGCTCATTGATTACCTTCAGAAAGGTGCCACAATAAACGGACAATATTATGAACTTATACAGAACTTCTACAAAAATTAAATGTTGAGATTCGTGCTGGAAAGAAAACCGACGAGCTTATCATCTTCGTAAATGAGTATTTTGCAAGCCTTCCATAATCGCATTTTAGAGATGACATGAGGGATGGCAAAGAAAAAGAATATAGAAAAATAAAAATTATTTTGTATCTGTTTCACCAAGATATAATATAATGAATTTTTATCCAAACTAAAATCATTTACATATTTGCATATTTTGTAAAATAAAAGTTAATATATGAATTTTTATCCAAACTAAAATCATTTACATATTTGCAAGTTATTTTGTATAAAAGAATGAACGCATTATTTTCGATTTCAAGAAATAATATTTAGGTAAAAAATATAACGAGGGTGTCATGGAGATTATCCCTTACGCGGAATTGTTTATCGTATGGTTTATTACGTGGCCGTAATAGCCAGTCTTTACTTGATATTTGTGCGCTTGTAAGGATATATTTTTTGTCTATTACACAGTGAATACCCAGTATTCACGTTGTTAATGAACTGTCAGCAAGTGCTATTGAGTGAGTGTATTTTTTTTAATTATGTTTAAAACATGGCAAGCAACTAATTCTTGAACAAAGGGAAGAATTATTGCTTTGCACGAAACAACGCTTTCTATAGAGCAATCGCCCGAAAACTAAAAATTTCAGAGTATCGTGTTGGTCTACGTTTTTTCGATGAATTTTGCTATTTGGCCTAAGGGCTTTTTTTGTGTAGTGTTGTTAATTTGGGATATTACCAGACATGTATTTACTTTTACAGCTCATCTTTGTAAATGCATCAAACGCTTATTTTTCAAGTACGTGATACTATGCAGAGGATTTACTAAATTCTTTCTAATTTATAACTTACAATAGAGAAATATCAAATAAAAATAAAGTATACGAAAACTTTTATAACATTGGAACTTTTGTGATATTAGATTTTCTCAACGGTACAGATCGCGTACGGAGTTTGTTTTCGTACAGGTATGTTTCGCCGTGGTTTACCAGGTGCGACACTTTGCAATTATCTGCTGATGATGACAACTTGGTTGTCGAAATGCGTATACAGAATTACGATCGTTAATGTGGAAAGGGGTTATATATCAACCTTAGTGATTAAGTTAATCAACCACAGGCTTCATCAAATTCAAAATTCGATTTTAGAATATTTAGCAATATTCTTTTGTAGTTGTAAATAGTAACAGTTGTACATATTATTATTAGAGTTTTTTAACGTTGTTAAGTGGAAGTAAATATGCTTTATCATAGCCGGATGTTCACATTTGATGATATTCAACATCCACAGAATGTACGAACACTTTTGTGATTGACTGCATGTGATTTTAAAAAACTTGATACCATCAGGTCGTATAATACGAGGGAGCGTTTTTATATTCGCGGAATGGGGGACAAGGGGTGGAAATAAAAAAACCAAATTATATTTCTTTTTCAATATATTCACCTGCAAGACGGATACATTTTTCACATCTTTCAATTAATTTATTTATACCCTCATAAAAAAATGATTTCTCTTTATCTGCAAAATACGCCGAAACTGCCTCCTTGACTTCATCATCGGCAGTAAATTTTTTACCCCGCAGCTCTTTTTTCATTTTCGGAAACAGGTAATAATCACTCGGGGCCAGGTCTTGGCTGTAGGATGGGTGATTCACAATTTCGAAGCCCACCTTATGCAGGGCAGCTAACGCAACGCGGCTCTTGTGGACGGGCGGGTTGTCGTGCAAAAGCAGAACACCTTTTGTCAATTTTCCCCGTCTTTTCTCTTTAATGGCTTCTTTTAGTCGCTCTAATATTGAAGCGTAATATTCTCCGGTTATAGAAACACCTTTATCTTTATAATCAATCAACAATATTCCTTCCGAGTCCCAAAATACCGTTGCCATGAGATTCCCAGCTGGTTGTGACTCTTTAAATTTCTTGGGAGGTGCTATGCCCTTTTTATGCCACTGCATGGAGTCTTGTTTGGACTCAGGTTCATAATGATGAACCCAAGTTTCGTCTCCAGTAACAATTCCACTCAATACACCATCTTTGTCTTCATTACAGAGGTCCAAAAATGCACGCGAACACTCTACGCGCTGTTGTTTTTGCGGCGGCGTGAGCATTCTCGGCACCCATCTTGCGCTGACCTTAGACATGCCGAGATGATCGTGTAGGATTTTAAAAATTGTTGTATCGGATACTCCAACCATTTCTGCGAGTTGTTTCTTCTTTAGTCGAGCATCTTCGAGTATAATTTGTTCAACTTTTTGGATAAGTGCTGGCGTGGTCACCTCAATGCTCCTGCCCGGCCTCGGGTCGTCTTCAAGGGATTCCCTTCCTTGTTTAAATAAACTATGCCACTTGTACACCATGGTTTTTCCTGGACAAGAGTCGCCGTAAACCAATGACATCTCATTCATTATGGTCGCGACTGATTTTCCTTGCCTGGTAAGGAACTTTATAACGGCACGATATTCGATTTTTTCCATATTTCACTTTTCACTCCTGATTATGTTACTTGGTTGACGATAGCTCAAAGATTAACTGTCTAATAACAATGAAACTTCGTATTTATACTAATCATGAGTCGCTGCATAGGCCACGCCCCCAATGCGCCTACTCACCCCTCTACAACCCGCTCATTCCGCGAATATAAAAACGCTCCCTCGTACATCCATCCATACACTAAATGATATTCTGAAAATACGCCAGTGTATACAGAAATAAATATTTTATAAACATTCCTTTTGCATTTTCTCGAGTAGTTGAGTTCAAAACACCCTGGTGTGAATAACTCTACGAATATCACGAAAAATCATTGTCGTCGTCATCAATAATAACATTACGTGCGAATTTGTCGGTACGAATGTTCGAAATTTACTTGCATAAAGTATTGTCATATACACTACCGTTCTGGGAAGTTTGACCGAGAGAGAAAGTTTTACAGCATTTTAATTTAGTGTCTTATTGCATTTAACGATGATAATCTTACCACATATTTGTCTTAAACATATCTGAAACGGAAATAACGAAAGTATTACGAATAAAAGATGTAATTAAGTATTTTATGACCCGGACTACCCAACCGCATTTGCACCGGAGGATTTTAGTCTATTTATTACACGTCTTATAGATAGGATCAAGCAGGTAAAGATTTTATTGCATTACCTTTCTCCCACTTAGTTGCCTATCCCTACCCGTTTTGACCATTTAGAAAATTTTAATGCCATTTTAGTTTTTGTTAGAATACTTTGTGGTGGTACAGTAAGTAACGATAGTGTTCTAAATGCTCTGTTGTAAATTAATAGGTGTTACTAAACGATCCAGCATGATAATTTTACATGAAAGATGTTATACCAGCTGTAAATCAGCGAAAAATTAAATCTAAGCGCGTCAACAGACGACTTAAAGGATCGTAGCCGTTCAGGTCTGTCATAAATAACCATCCCACTAGATTATCGTCTACCACAACTAGCAAATAAACGAAATCGCACAAAAGAAGCACCAGAAATAGCGAGCGAATTCAATCGCGGACGTCAGCATCCGATTTCAGTCACCCAAGCGCATTTGCACCGAATTATTCTAATCCATTTATTAGACACGTTTTATTGATGGGACGAAGTATGTAAAGATTTTATTGCATCCCCTTTTTCTCTCTGGGGCTCGTCCCTACCCGTCCCGATCATTTAGAAAATTTAAATTCCATTTTAGATTTTGTTTGAATATTATTGTGGTGATATAGTAAGCTAATAACAGTGTTCGAAATGCCCCGTGGTAAATCAATAGGTATTAAACAATCCAGCAAAATAACTGCGTGAAGAAAGTTATAGCAGTAGGCAAAATCGGTGAAAAATTAAATCTATCCGCGTTAACAGTAAAATACACTATTCATTGGTATCAAGAAACAAGCATCTTCGAGGACTATAACCGTTCAGATTCGTCACGAATAATCACTTTAGCAGATGATTGTTTACTACAACTAATAAACAAACAGCACCAGAAATAGCGAGCGAATTCAATCGCGGACGTCAGCATCCGATTTCAGTTACCCAAACGCATTTGCACCGAATTTTTCTAATCCAATTATTAGACACGTTTTATACTTGGGACTAAGTATGTAAAGATCCTATTGCTTCCCCTTTCTCTCTCAGAGGCTTTCCTTACTCATCCTGATCGTATAGAAAATTTTAATTCCATTTTAAATTCTGTTTGAATATTATTGTGGTGATACAGTAAGTTAATAACAGTGTTCGAAATGCCCCGTCGTGAATCAGTAGGTATTAAACAATCCAGTATAAATACTTCGCGTGTAGAAAACTATGCCAGTAGGCAAATCGATGAAAAATTAAATGTATCCGCGTTGACATTATTCGTTGGTATCAAGAAACAGACATCTTCGAGGACTGTGACCGTCCAGGTTCGTCACTAATAATCACTCTAGTAGATGATTGTTTACTACAACTAATAAAGAAACAGCACCAGAAATAGCGAGTGAATTCAATCACGGACGTCAGCATCCGATTTCAATTACCATGGTCAAATGCCAACTGGCGGAAAAAAAATTTTATGATCACGTGGCAGCTTGTAAGCTATTGCTAAGCCGGAGTAATCAATTGAAAAGGCTACTAAAAGCCCGGGAATATTAGAATTAGGTGGTTGAACAGTGACAAAATGTTTTATGGACTGACTAATCAATATTAGTGTTTGTTCAAAGCAGGGGACTGTTTGTTAGATGTTCCGCTAATGAGCAAATACTTTCTTAATACATTGTGCTAACAATCAAACACATTGGCATTTCAGTTACAGTTTGCCCAGTACAGAATTCAACTCTATTGAGTTATTGTGAGATGAGCTTAGTAGAGAAGTAGAGTCCGAATTGTCAGTCCTAGTGCCAAAGAACAACAGTGGAATATTTTTAAAAAAATTGAATAACATTCTAGGCGTGAGTTCTTCATGCGGATATCAAAAAAAGATGAATTTTTTACGAAAACAAAATTTAAGAATTTTGTTAATAATGAATAGTAAAAAATTCAATTTGATGTATCTAATAAATAGATTAGAATAATCCAGTGTAAATGCTCTTGGATATTCCGGGTCATAAAATTCTTAAATACATCTTTTGTTCGTAATAATTTCAACATTCTCCTATACAACTTGTTTATTTTTGTTGTACCATTGTTCAAATTTCATGTTATTGGATGTTATTGGTCACGAATCAATGAAGCGCTACGGTTGCAGTTAAGTTGTTTGGAAATACGAGGGTAGCCGTTTATATTTCGGAAATAGTAAACAAAAAAAAATTTTATTATCGACAATAGTTTTATTGCTTTTCAAAATATTCTCCTTGAAAATCAGTACAATTTTGCATTCGTTTGAGCCAATCCGAAAACCATTGCTGCCACTGTGAAGGCGATATCTCCAAAATATGAGTTTTGAATGAATGAACAGCCTCTTCCAGCGTAGCAAACCGTTAACCACGAAGTTTATTCTTTGCATGTGGGAACAAAAAGGAATCGGAAGGTGCTCAGGGCTGTACGGCGGATGGTTCATCAATTCAATGTTTTGCCCGGTCAAATATTTAATTGTTTGAACCGACCTATGAGAGCTCGCATTGGTCATGGTGAAGAATGATCTGTTGTTTTCGGTTTGTTTTCCTTATTTCTTCAAAAACATTTGGCAAACAAATAGTTGTGTACCATTCGGAATTGACCTTTCTACAGCTCTCTAAAGACGCGGTTGCAACGCGACCGGTTTTTCCGAAAAAACAGGCGACCATTTGTTGTGATGTGCCTCGAGCGCGAACAACTTTTGTTGGGTTTGGTTGATCTTGGAATTCCAACACAGTCAACTGCTGCTTACTATCAGGCTCATACATATAAATCCAAAATTCACGATGTGACGATTTTATAAATGTTCTTTGAAGCATCGCCATTGTATTTTTTGTACATTCTTTGGCACCAATCGACACGAGTCCTTTTTTGAGCGGTTGCCAAATTATGTGGTACCCAACGTGAACATAGCTTGTTAACGGCCAAATGTTCATGCAGGATCTTATGCACGCTGGTGTTACTAATACTTAGATATGCCTCGATCTCACGGTATGTCACATGACGATCTTGCATTATAAATTCAGACAGTGCATTAATGTTTTCCGACAAAACAACATTTGTGGGATGACCTTCACGAAATTCATCATCCAAAGAACGCCGTCCATGTTTGAATTCACTATACCAACGATATACTGTAGTTTTCGATGGTGCTTCATCACCATGTAAAGAATTCGGCTCATCGTTGCATTCGTGTTGAGATAATCCACGCCGAAAGTTATGAAAAATAATTGCACGAAAATGTTCGCGAGTTAATTCCATTTTGTCGCTGATATAAAATTTTCAAGTTACTGTCAACAATAGAAATACCGACCGGATAATAAAACTGTCAAGGTAAATATATTGTCAAAAAAGACAAACTTTACGATGCAATCATCATCGGAGGCAACACTAACAGTTCTCGAAATATAAACGCCTACGCTCGTATAAGATAGCCATTAAGTTATAAATTCAGGGATTTTTTGGCTGTAATCATAACTAGTTCGATATAAGGTTTAAGTAGAATTGAAATGGAATTGGAGCCCGGTTTCATAAACTGCTTTTCATGATTGAACAGTTCTGGAATATTCTTAAAGAAATTGAATGACATTCCAGGTGACACACTGACTGCCGTGAGTTCTTCAAGCAATTATCAATGAAAAAAGTGTATTTTTTGACAAAACCAATATTTAAGAATTTTATTAATAATGAATAGTAAAAAATGAAATTTTCGTTAGCTTTTGGTAGTTGTTAATCTTTAGAATAATAAATTTATTTCTGTAGTTTAGTGACCTTTTATTTTATAATTTTTTTAAATTTGGGCAAACTTCAGTGGACGGTAGTGTAGACAATTAACACACACCGTTACGTGCTGTATACGATTATCCACGTCAAATAAATATACCTAAATGCTTTTGTTACATTTAATTTGAAATTATAACCCAGCAATAAATATCACGTTCTGCAAACATATTTATAAATTATACGTAACGCTGTTTTGAATTTCTTTTAATAAACACATTCTTTCGCAGGCGTATGTAAATATTTAAAAATGCAGATATAATCTTTTGTACTTTATACTTTAGAAATTCTGTTTATACTATTCTGGCAAAAGCGGAAAGACAGATGAGGACAGCAAAATTGTCGCTTACATGTTCATTGAATGTTCTAACTGAATTGGCAAACGATGACATCATATTTTTATTAGAGCAATTATGTCTCGTTATATCGTCGGACAGAGTTGTTCCTGTATAAAAAGCAGAAGCTTTCACGTATTTTTTCGCCTGAATATTTTTAAAACTAAACTACCAAGCTTGAAATTAATATATTTTTTTAAATTTTAATGGAAGGATAAATATATACAGTATCCGATTATTAAATTTGGATTATATCTGAAAATTTTCTAGCATATACAGGGTTATTCTAAAAGAATGAGCCGATTTCATAATACAATATTTTATTAGGGAAAAGTAGTACGAAATTATAAGAAAGTCACAAGTGTTCTATTCATAATAAAGCTTTGTTTTATGCTTTTACAAGTTTTCAATGCGGCCATCACCTACGGCGCGTACAACACTAAGTCGCTCTGAGAATTTCTCTCAAATGTGACGCTGACTACTATTCTTATACGATAATCAAGGTTATTGGTTATTGGTCTTTCACATATTTTCATCAGAAAAAATCACTTACGATGAGATTTAAGAATCACGCAATCCAAGCACAAGAAGCAATATTTAACACTTTTTTCCGACCAATCTTAGAGTACTTCTTTACTCACGAAAGTTCGAACCATGAGATGACAAATGTGATGTTTCATCTTGTTGGAAAATGAATTGATCTGGACTATCTCGAGTTCTGCTCAAACGTAGCACGGATTCTCTTCACTTTTTTCTCCGAAACTCACGGTCAGACAAGGAAGACACGGAAGACAAGGATGGTGTATTGAGTGGAATTGTTACTGGAGACGAAACTTGGGTTCATCATTATGAACCTGAGTCCAAACAAGACTCCATGCAGTGGCATAAAAAGGGCACAGCACCTCCCAAGAAATTTAAAGTGTCACAATCAGCTGGGAAACTCATGGCAACGGTATTTTGGGACCCGGAAGGAATATTGTTGATTGATTATAAAGATAAAGGTGTTTCTATAACCGGAGAATATTACGCTTCAATATTAGAGCGACTAAAAGAAGCCATTAAAGAGAAAAGACGGGGAAAATTGACAAAAGGTGTTCTGCTTTTGCACGACAACGCGCCCGTCCACAAGAGCCGCGTTGCGTTAGCTGCCCTGCATAAGGTGGGCTTCGAAATTGTGAATCACCCACCCTATAGCCCAGACCTGGCCCCGAGTGATTATTACCTGTTTCCGAAAATGAAAAAAGAGCTGCGGGGTAAAAAATTTACTGCCAATGATGAAGTCAAGGAGGCAGTTTCGGCGTATTTTGCAGATAAAGAGAAATCATTTAAACGCTCCCTCTTAAATCCCTTAATTAAAAGTTTCGGGCGTCTTCCTCTTGGAAATTGTTAGTGCCCCTTTTTGTGCCGGTGAATGTATAATAAAAATTATCTTCTATTTCTTCAAATCTCTACATTTTTTGTATCTTCTGTTATGAACAACAAACTAAGTAATTAATTCAACAATTATTGCGTGCAATCGAATTTGACTCGAGCGCTTATTCGTTTAATCATTCTTTTAAATGGAACTATTGTTAAAATTCATTAAACGTGCGTCGTTATTGATTAATTACGTAGTTAAAGTTCCACATACATAAGTTCATATGTACTTACCACTCTCGCTGTTTTCTTATCGCGTTTTTAAAATGAATAAACATTTCGAATACTGCGGTTAGAAAACACGTTTTCATATTATACAGTCAGTTACAAATGTGTCCGTACACCCTGTGAACGTTGAATAAACATTTCGATACTGCAGTTAGAAAACACGTTTTCATATTATACAGTCAGTTACAAATGTGTCCGTACACCCTGTGAACGTTGAATAAACATTTCGATACTGCAGTTAGAAAACACATTTTCATATTATACAGTCAGTTACAAATGTGTCCGTACACCCTGTGAACGTTGAATAAACATTTCGATACTGCAGTTAGAAAACACGTTTTCATATTATACAGTCAGTTACAAATGTGTCCGTACACCCTGTGAACGTTGAATAAACATTTCGATAGTGCAGTTAGAAAACATGTTTTCATATTATACAGTCAGTTACAAATGTGTCCGTACACCCTGTGAACGTTGAATAAACATTTCGATACTGCAGTCAGAAAACACGTTTTCATATTATACAGTCAGTTACAAATGTGTCCGTACACCCTGTGAACGTTGAATAAACATTTCGATACTGCAGTTAGAAAACACGTTTTCATATTATACAGTCAGTTACAAATGTGTCCGTACACCCTGTGAACATTGAATAAACATTTCAATACTGCAGTTAGAAAACACGTTTTCGTATTATACAGTCAGTTACAAATGTGTCCGTACACCCTGTGAACGTTGAATAAACATTTCGATACTGCAGTTAGAAAACACGTTTTCATATTATACAGTCAGTTACAAATGTGTCCGTACACCCTGTGAACGTTGAATAAACATTTAGATACTGCAGTTAGAAAACACGTTTTCATATTATATAGTCAGTTACAAATGTGTCCGTACACCCTGTGAACGTTGAGTATCATCAAATGTGAACATCCGGCTATAATAAAGCATATTTACTTCCAATTAACACCGCTAAAAAACTCTAAAGACCTCTAATAACAATACGAAAATTGTTATTATTTACAACTACAAAAGAACTCGTTAAATATTCTAACTTCGATTGCCACAAAAGACTTCGTACACTTCATAGCCATAAATGTAGAATGAATTTGATTAATCCTTTTCATGGTACCACGTATTAGTGAAAAATAAGCATTTGATGCTTTTACAAAAATAAGTAGTAGAAGTAAACACTATGTGCGAGTTAACAACACTAAACAAAGAAAGAAAAACTCTTAGGCCAATGAACCAAATTTATCGAAAAAGCGTGTTTTGCACTGCAGATTACAAAAAATATTTAAAACATATTGAACTTTTTAAACTGTACCGAGAAATGGGCGTCCAAACATAAGCGCGATTACAGAACTGTAGCAAGTGCAATAAATTAATATTTATGGATAAGTGCACTGAGGATAGTCGTGCAGATGGTATTTGATACCGGCAAGGAAGTACATAAAGAAAATTTGAAGAAAAACCTGATAGTTTTGGCAACTATCAGGAAACTTGATTCATCTACTACTTATGGACATGATGTATTACCTAATTTTTTCAATTTTATTTTATTTATTTTCAATTTATGCATTCAAAGGTCAACTTTCCCGGATGGCTATAAGATAAGCAGGATTACATCTGTGTTTGAGAAAGGGGAGCGCCCAGATGGCAGTAACTATAGACCGATCAATATCCTGTCGAATTTTTCCAAAACATTCGAACATTCGAACTCTATGATAAATTATTTAGCTGTGTTAAGCCCTTCTTGGTTATTAGACAACATGGATTTATTCCAGGCAGATCTACTGTTACTAATATGGTTGAGATTACTCAATTTACCGGTGAACGACTTAACAAACGTCTACAAGTTGATGTCATATACACGGTCTTCAGCAAAGCTTTCGATACTATAAATAATGGCATTTTGCTTTGCAAGTTGACATCTTTTGGCTTTGCTCCGAATATTACTAATTTATTTTTTCCTATCTATAAAAGTGTTCCGGTTATGTTCATTATAATGGGTTCTCATCTAATCTCTTCGATATTTGCTTTGGAGTCCCACAGGGTTCCCATTTGGGACCCCTTTTCTTCAATATCTACGTTAACGATCTCTTGGAACGTCTTGACTGCAGAGTGTTAGCTTATGCCGACGACCTAAAAATCTTTAGCAGTATTAATTCACCTGAGGATAGCACTAAGCTTCAACAAATCTGTGCATTATTGACGAATGGTGTACCCATAATTAGATTCAGCTAAACATCAACAAATGTGCTGTTCTCTCTTTTAGCAGAAGTGACACTCCGTTCACTATGAGTATAATGTTCGTCAATCTACTATATCTAGAGTATACAACTTCAAAGATCTTGGAGTTCTGTTCGACTCGCACCTTAGCTTTTCTAAGTATATGAGTGGCATAACTACATCAGCTTCCAGAAGTCTAGGGTTCCTTATTCGGCCCTGCAAGGGTTTTAGTAAACCGCACACTTTGAAGATTCTTTACTGTTCTCTTGTCTTGTCCGGTCCAAAATGGCTCCTACTGGTAACGCAGTTTCAGCTTCTTTCCCGTGTTTGACATTAAACACTGTTCGAGCAGTAATACCTAATGCTGCTGCTACTCTCTAGAATAATGCTTTTCGAAATTTTTTATCTAAAGCAACAATGAAAATTTGCCTCTTACAAAATTAACGGACAATAAAGGTCCTCCATTGCATTCTTCAGCTTCAAAATATTACAACAACTTATAAGTAAAGTCTTGGCAAGACTTTATTTATAATAGAAGTTAGGTTCAAGACGTGCACCTGGCATGACCATATCTAATCTGTAAATGACAAATGTAAAAGCTTCCTACGTAGGTTACCTAAGTGTAAACTTACAAGAGTGATTAAATAAATATAAATTAGCTATTAGAACAATAACAAATAACAGCGGTAAAGTACAAGGAATATAACAATATCGGAACCGTAGAAAAGACAAATTTCGTAAGTCAAAAATCAAAACACTATTGTGTCTGTATTATACGTGACACATGTGTACATAATACACATGCTCTGCATACGTCTGTTTCTATTTTATTACGATTTCTTGACAAGACGTAGGGCGTAACTCTATTAGAAAAGCATTTGCGCACATGTGACTACCGATGAATTGGGCAAATGCCGGCATATGTTCGTATTTTGCAACGTTATTGATACACCGGCAAACTTTCGTGGTTCCAACTTTAAAAATCAACGGAAACTATCTAAATCTTCTATTGTATTGAGAAATTAGAAATTTTGATCATCGAGATGAAGAACAGCCAGCGCTTATTAATTTTTTTCAGACTATCATTATATAGATTATTATAATACATACTATTTCATATACTATTATTAAAATAAAACGAATTTTCAGTGATTTCCAATATAAACAATGAGAAAATTAATAAATCATAGATTTTAAATGAAAATAAACCAAGTGAAATTGTACAAAGCCACAGAGGCGTTAAACGTTAGCAAATAATTCGAATATAACGACGTCCTTATTCAAACCTTTACTCAATCTCAGACCTGTAGACTTTACTTAATTCCTCTGCAACATACCTAGACATGCATAATCTGGGTCAATCAGCGTTCACTTGGTCACGATCTTGAATCGACATTTCGTAACATCTTGCATGGACAGTTAGTCAGTTTATATTTTCTTGGATGCATGCTGTGTGTTATTAACTCATTATAACAGGTTCGATTCTAATGGATGCCTAGCAGAATATATTCTTTGTGTTTGCTATATATTTTACGTAATCAAAGAAATTTAATTATAGATAAGCAGAGCTATTTCATTTATTGTACGCATTATTTTATCGCAATTTGAATGTATTTCGATAATTATGTACATATTAATTTTTTATTTGTTACATAGGCTTGCGAAAAATTTGTGATTAGACAATTTTTGGTTTTTAAGTTAATTTTGACATAATATGTGAGATGTCTTTTAAGTTTTGCATAGTGGGACATAGAGGGCGCCACGTTAGTATTGAAAATTAACCTCCATTTTTGGTTAAGTCCAAAGTTTCAGTGTGATACGTGTAGTGTTGTAGCTGCAAGAAACTGTCGCAGTTGTCAAGTTACTTGAAAAATGGAATTAAATCGAGTACATTTTCGCGGAATAATTTTTTGTAATTTTCGTTAACTATCGGCAATTTTCGGTAATGAAGCACCACATCAGTTAAGAATTTCTCGTTGGTATGGAGAATTCAAACGAGGACGGATTTATCTTAGCGACGATCCAAGAGTAGGTTCACCAAAAAACGGCAGTCACTCAGTAAAACGTCGATGCTGTGCGCAAGAACATTAATGAAGATCGATATATGACAGATCGCCAGTTGAAGCATTATTGAGGATTTCAAAGACGTCAATTCAAAAAATTTCGCATAAAGAATTGTGTGTAAAAAAATTAGTTTCCCGTTGGATACCGCATCTGTTGACCGAAGAACAGAAAGCAGTTATGGTGAATTGGTGTCAAAAAACTTTAGATCGCTTCAAAGCCGGAAACTCTAAAAACGTGTACAACATTCTTAGTGGTGATGAATCTTGGATTTATTAATACGAACCGGAAAATTAACGTCAGTCGTCTGTTTGGGAGTTACAAGGTGGAAGAAAAGTCGACAAAAGTCGTGACATTTGTCTCGAAAGCAGGTCATATAGCAATAATTCCTCTACAGGATCAAAGAACTGTTACTGCCGATTGATATACAACCATTTGTTTGCTGCAAGTCATCGCTGAGCTTCGAAAAACTTACCCCAAACGACGAATCATCCTCCACTAAGACAATGCAGGTTCGCCTACAGTACGCAAGACAATTAAATTTTTAATGAAACAAAAAGAATTGTTGGACCATCCTCCGTACTATCCAGACCTAAGTCCCAACGATTTCTTTACCTTTCCGAAAATCGGGAACGGACTGCGTGGTCAGAGGTTCCAGACATCAGACGAAGCAGTCGATGCCTTTAAAAACACAATTTTGACTGTACCAACAAACGAGTGTAACAACTGCTTCCAGAGTTGGTTCGAGCGCATGCAAAAATGCATTAATCTTTGTGAAGAATACTTTGAAAAACAAAGTCTTTAAAAGCTATCTACTGTTTTATTCCAGTTTTATATGCAAACCTTAAAAGACGACCCGTGTAATAATCAAACCAATCGTCTTTTGTCTCTATAACCTACAGGTTCTTTTTCTATAAAATTATATTTTTTGCCTATATGATAGTAGCTCCGTCAATACTACTGTATTATTAGGCGAAAAATCGACGGAAAAATCTACAAATATAAATAAGGCGAGGGAAATATCGATGCACGACAGGGAATCCCTGAATTGGGAGCAATACCTATATAAATCAGAGCTTGAAATAGTATTGATTAAATTTAATGCATAGAACTTAAATGATTTTTCTTTGCAAAAATATCTCATCGATGTTGCAAAAAGAAGCTTGCTACATTTACGATGAAAAAGTACAAGAGAACTGTACTTTGTACTTGTACTGACTTTGATAAAAACACCTATTTTGCATACTTCTCAGTAAAACTTGCAGATCAAGATAAATTCTGATACTGATAGTATTGAAAGAGCCCAACACCATACAGCCGATTGTTATTTTTACCTTTGGTGATAATACAAAAACTTTAAAACATATTGTGTGTCCAAATATTAAGTTGATATCCCTATATCTGTGGCACCAACGTGTTAAAAAGTGCTAGTGATGGAAATGAAGAAATACTAGGATCTAGACTAAAACATAAACATCTGCTTGCTCCAGGAACTACGTTTTGTTGGTCGCCGAATTGCAAAAGTGAATTTGTCGAATATTTTGAGCTACGTGAACTTTGATCCGGCCCTGACCCATTTATAAACTAAAACAATTATTTATCTTCACATCGTATTGTAACCGGCTATGTATAGACTAACGCTACAAACTTACAAGTTTGAACCTGTTAAAGTGTGCCTACAGTAAACGCCCGAGGTCGAGAGAGTTACATATCGAGTAACTGTAACTATTAGAAACAAAGTACGGCGAGTGCTCGAATTAAACTCGCTCGCGAACGACTTCAATTATTGTTATATTTTCTATATTAAGAACTAAGAACTATTCTTACGAGTTGAGTTTGTGCTCGCGAGTTAAATAATAAAACTTGCTAGCACAAATTTTAAAACGAACGAATTAAATAAAATTATGCTCGCGAGCAGAATTTTTTCCTACTCTGCTCACGAGTTGAGTTTGTGCTCGTGAGTTTAATAATAAAACTCGGGAGCACAAACTTTAAAACGAACGAATTAAATAAAATTGTGCTCGCGAGCAGAATTTTTCCTACCCTGATTAGAAAAACGTTTGCTCCCTTTCTTCCTTCAACACATGTGACTACCGATGAATAAACAAATGTCGGTATATGTTCGTATTTTGCAGCGTTAGTGATACACCGGCAAACTTTCGTGGTTCCAACAATATATAACATACATGTGTTTCGTTATTCTTTGCCTTGTAATTGGATTGTAAACTGTTGGAAGAATAAATATTATTATTATCATAAAAATTTCAGAAAAATGCTTGTACTTTAACTAAAGAATATATTGGGTTGGCAACTAAGTACTTTCGGTTTTTACCGATAGAGAGCGTTGCTTTATTTTTTGTATAACGTATGTTAGTGCTGTACTTTACCGTTTGTCGCGTGATACTAGTCACATTGACGTAACTTTAGAAGCAAGTAGTGCGTGATTTTTATTAAAGCTATTAGTTGTGGGTTAATTTTAAATGGAGTGCAGAAACGAACATTTTCGACATATTTTACTATTTTATTTCCGTAAAGGAAAGAAAGCTGCTGCGGCTCACAAAAAGATATGTGAAGTTTATGGTACTAATTGCTTAACAGAGCGCACGTGTCAGAATTGGTATAAAAAATTCCGTTCTGGAGATTTTTCCCTCAAAGATGAGCAACGTTCTGGTTGGCCTACTGAAGTTGAAGATGACCAAATCAAAGTCATAATTGAAGAGGATCGTCATATAACTGTTCGAGAGGTTGCGGAGAGGCTACATGTATCGCACGCAACAATTGAAAAACATTTAAAATGTCTTGGGCTAGTTAAGAAGCTTGATATTTGTTTACCTCACGAATTGAAAGAAATTCATTTAACACAAAGAATCAACTTTTGCGATATGCACCTTAGACGAAATGAAACCGACCCTTTCTTAAAAAGAATCATCACTGGTGATGAAAAATGGGTCCTGTACAGTAACATAGTTCGAAAACGATCATGGAGCAAACACGATAAACCAGCTCAAACCACATCGAAAGCTGAATTGCATCCAAAAAAGATCATGCCGTCAGTTTGGTGGGATTACAAAGGTGTTGTGTTTTTGAGCTGCTTCCAAGGAACCAAACGATCAATTCCGATGTTTACTGTCAACAATTAATAAAACTGGATGAAGCAATCAAAGAAAAACGGCCAGACTTGTCAAATTGGAAAGGTGTAGTTTTCCACCAAGATAATGCAAGGCCTCACACATCTTTGGCAACTCGTGGGAAACTATTGGAGCTTGGCTGGAAAGTGATGCCACATTCCCCATACAGCCCTGATCTAGCATCATCTGATTACCATTTATTTCGAAGTTTGCAGAATTCTTTGAATGGTAAAACTTTCACAAATGACGATGACCTTCACTCGCACCTGGTTCAGTTTTTTGCTGATAAGGACCAGAAATTTTATGAGCGCGGAATCATGCAGCTGAAAGAAAGATGGCAAAAGGTCATTGAGCAAAATGGAAAATATATAATTGATTAAAAACTATTCTTTGTTTAAAAAAAAAGTGTTTTATTTTATACTACAAAACCGAAAGTACTTAGTTGCCAACCCAATACAATGCAACTAAATCCTAACAACTCGTTGTCTATAACTTTACTGTGTATTTATCCGCTAATGTATATTTCTTTTATATCGAAAATACGAGAAATGGTATTTAAAAGATAACGCCCAATTATTAGCGTGTATTAATTCTAATTAGTCGTATTATTACTTGCAGAAGAAGACACGAAACAAATTCTAAATATTATCTATCTTAACGTTATTCATATTATCCCTGCATATTAATATCTCATGTTACATACATTATGTGATTGTTTTCCTTCAGTGGTGTAGTAATTTATATGAAATGTTTTTTTTTATGGAAACATAACGTCATGATTGTTCAGCTACGCACGCATTATATAAACATGGACACAAGCGAGTGGCGCCAGACAAGATCTGTTTGAAAGATAGATCGTTAAAAAACGAACATTTCTCTGTGCCTTTGTTGAGGACAATATATGTTTATCCCACTTCGTGAAACAACACATATTTACTCTAATGTACGCCCTTCCTGTACAGCTAAGAACTTTCTAAATGCCCGATGAATTGGTTCTTTTGGAAAAGCAATCAAAAATATTATTAGTAGGAATAGCTTATACCGTTTACTATAATTTTTTTAAATTCTTCCTGGTATAAATAGTTTGCTGAGAATTTTTGGAGAAGATTTTTTCAATAAAATTATTCATTCAATATGCAACAACATTCAAATGTACAAAAAAATGTGGTGAGAAATTGAAATTACATTTCATGTATTTATGTAAATTATTTCACCATTCAAAATGTTTAGAATTTTAGTAAAAAAGTTACATCTATATACAAGGGTAGGCGTTTATATTTCGGGAACTGGCAACACTGTTAGTGTTACCTCCGATATGATGATTGCGTCGTCATTTTTGACAATATATTTACCTTGACAGTTTTATTATCCGATCGCTATTTCTATTGTTGACAGTAACTTGAAAATTATATGTCTGCGAAAAGATGAAATTGACTCGCAAACATTTTCGTGGAATTATTTTTCACAACTTTCGGCGTGGATTATCTCAACAAGAATGCATCGACGAGCTGAATTCATTATATGGTGATGAAGCACCATCGAAAACTACAGTATATCGTTGGTATAGTAAATTCAAACTTGGACGGCGTTCTTTGGACGATAAATTTCGTGAAGGTCGTCCTACAAATGTTGTTGTGTCGGAAAACATTAGTGCCGTGTCTGAATTGATAATGCAAGACCGTCATGTGAAATACCGTGAGATCGAGGCATCTCTAGGTATTAGTAACACCAGCGTGCATAAGATCCTGCATGAACATTTACCCGTTATGTTCACGTTGGGTACTATATAATTTGACATCAGCTCAAAAACGAACTCGCGTCGATTGGTGTCAAGATATGCACAAAAAATAAAATGGCGGTGCTTCAAAGAACATTTATAAAGTCGTCACAGGTGATGAATATTGGATCTATACGTATGAATCCCAATAGTAAACAACAGTCGACTGTGTGGGTATTCCAAGATGAGCCAAAACCAACAAAATTTGTTCGCGCTCAAAGCACATCAAAACCAATGGTCGCCTGTTTTCTCGGAAAAACCGGTCACGTTGCAACCGTGCCTTTAGAGAGTTGTGAACGGTCAATTCCGAATGATATACAACTATTTGTTTGCCAAAAGTTTTTGAAGAAATAAGGAAAACCAACCGAAAACGACAGATCATTCTCGACCATGACAATGCGAGTTCTCACAGGTCGGTTCAAACAATTGAATATTTGACCGGGCAAAACATTGAATTGAAGAGTCATCCGTCGTACAGCCCTGACCTAGCACTCTGTGATTTCTGCTTGTTTCTACACGTGAAGAATAAACTTCGTGGTCAACGGTTTTCTACGCCGGAAGAGGCAGTCGAAGCATTCGACACTCATGTTTTGGAGATACCGCCTTCACAGTGGCAGCAACGCTTTTCGGATTGGTTTAAACGCGTGCAAAAGTGCATTGATTTTCAAGGAGAGTATTTTGAAAAGCAATAAAACTATTTTCGATAATAAAAATTTGTTTTTGTTTGCCATTCCCGAAATATAAACGACTACCCTCGTATATAGAAATGTACACACATTTCAGAGGTGTTTGTAAAGGATGCGTTTAATAAAATACAAGGATCATCTTGCGTCGAACACAATCAGTGCACTAAGACGTATCCATATATCTCAGCAACTGACAGATTTTCGTTACTGTGAGGAACTTACATTGCACGACCTCTTTAAGGAATGGAACATTTATTAAAACGTTCGCTTAAATATAGTTCTTTCGGTTCATATATTATTTCTTGAAATTCTAAAAATATACAAGCAACAAATCAAGTTAAAATACCGAATTATTCCAATGCAATTAGCAAGATCGGGAAGAGGTCGAATTTGATGAACATCCTGGTCGATCTGTGACTGCAAGAACTGTAGAGAACGCTCAGAAAATTAATGAAATTGTGCTTGGAAAGTATCAATTTCAATGATTTTCCAATTACAGCGCCGCCCGACGCGACTGTGCGATGGAAGGAGGGCAATCTCGTTATTTAATTGCCATATCTCGTATAGATCTCCACGTATCGTCGCCTTTGGTACAAGGTCTTTCATTAAGCGCTTCCTATCTTTAAATTTAAATAAAACAAAGTGTCTGTGAGATATCATCGAAATTTTTTATTCGTTTGAAAGACCTATCGATGCTATTATGTATGGAATACATAACGTCGTGCAAATGTCCGCCGTGGCTTCGCTGGGTGGCGCGCATCCGAAATGTCCAATTTTACATGACTTTGGCGCATAAATCAGACAAAATTTGACCTATGGCATGGGTTATGTTGGCTTTGAAGGCCGCTGTGGTTTGTCGCTTATTCGCATAGACCTGCGACTTAAGAAAACCCCACAAGAAAAACCCACCGGAGTCAAATCGCACTATCTCGATGGCCAGTTCACATCACTTACACGTGGGATGACCATGCTCTCAAATCGCTCGTGCAGAATGTCGTCGTGCGCCGTCCTGTTGAAACCACATGTCGTCAGTGTCCATATCAACCAATTCAGGCCAAGAGAAGTTAGTAATCATCGACCCATAGCGCTGACGGTTGACGGTGATGACTTGGCCAATGTCGTTCTCAAAGAAATATGGATCGATGATGCTGCCAGCTCAAAATCCACACCAAACAGTGACTTTTTCGGGATGCATCGGACGCTCTTGGATCTCATGTGGATTAGTGTATCGTCCAAAATTCGATAATTTTGTTTGTTGGCGTACACATTTATCCAGAAAAGGTCTCATCGCTGAAGATGATTTTTTTGATGAAAATTGGGGCCAGTTTTCAACTGCTCCAGGGTCCATTCAGCGAATATGCGTCGTTTACCTTCAGCTCCTGGGTCAATTGAATTTTGTACGGGTACAGGCGTAAGTCACGACGCAAAACTCGCCAAGTTGTGGTCTGCGAAAGGCCAAGTTCTTGTGAGTGACACGAAATCGACTGTCTCGGTTTCTCCTGCATACACTCACGAACAGCGACGATGTTTTCGGCAGATCTTGCATTTCGTCGTCGTACAGGTGTTGGTTCATTGTTTACTGAACCAGTGGACTCAAATTTATCCACCACACTGCGAACAGTCCTCACGGTAGGATGATTATGGCGGACGTAAAATGGGTGAAGCGCGCGGAACGTTGCCCGAACAGAACACCCATTCTGATAAAACAATTTCTTCATTTGTAGGTGTTGTTGATGATGATTTGGCCAGATAGACTGAATAAATGACAGCCAATTCGACAGATGTGACTTCAACAGTATCACCGCTATCAACTGTCAAAATTCGGGAATCTCTATTGGAAGACCCTTTCCAGTTATGGAAAAAATCATATAAGACTTATAACACGAAGAAGTATAATGAAAATATATATAATGCAAAAATTTGTTAAAAAATTTGTTTTCTTCGTGGCTTTTTTTCTCAAAAATTTCTGCACAATTGAATACTAGGTCTAGCTGCTTCAAAAGAACTCCACTTCGACTCCTAAACTTTAATAAGGGTCTCTCAAAATTAAAAAAATATTATACTGTGTGAGAATACTTATCCCGTAACGTAGATTTTATTCTCGAATTTAAATACTTTCTCAACACGAGGATAAATAACAGCTCAAAGCAATACGTTACATTCTTTCCGTTTTTTACATGCAATTTTATGAAATATTTCTTAAGAGCATTAATTACAGTAGTTTAGACTCTGTGATACTGAAAAAATATGAGAAAAAATAAGTGAACCGACTAAAGTAACAACCTGGTTAAAGTTCAGTATAAGAGAGTTTAATCGGTTCAGGTAGATGTAGTATGTCTAGTGTACGGTTCATTCATGCAAACCGGTTCCTGCTGATTCAAGCAAAATATGCCAAAGGAAGAAAAGTACAAAATCTATGCGAAATAATTACAACGTTTAACAATAAAACACCGAAGTAAAAAAAATATCATCCATCTACATAAATACATTTATATTTGCTGGTAAAGTTTTACCGAATAAATCTTATTCATATACAGTTCCTGCCAAAATAAAAACAGTGTCGTTAAATTTATTGGAGAATATATACAGCCCCAGGCTAAAATATTAGCGCTGCTTTTGTTGTATAGCAAAACAAGATTGAAAAATGTGTATTGTAAAGCAAAAGTAATACTTTAGACGAAATTATTAATATTTCGAAGTATCGAATAAACCTTATTCATATGCAGTTGTTGCCAAAGTAAAAGCAGTATTGCGGATAAAATAAAAACAGTGTCGTTCAATTTATGGGGAAATATATACAGTCCCAGGCCAAAATGTCAGTGCCGCCTGCGTTTTTTGTTGTATAGCAAAACAAAATAAAGAGTTTACTGAAAAATATTTATTGTAAATAATACAAAAGTAATGCTTTTGAAGAAATTATTAGTATTTCGTAACTCCATCCGTTGTTCCCATAATTACTGGTACTCACTTTGGCATATTTTGTTTGCAAGCTTTTCCAACTCCTTAATCATGCGATCATTTTTCCCCATATCTAGGATATCATCTTGAATTCTTCAATGGTGGTGCTTCTTCTTGAATATGCTACTGATTTTAATATGCTCCACACATTTTCAATAGCTGGAGCACTGGCAAATTCATCGACTCCAAAAAGTGAGAAAATGCCTTGTGACAAGGGACATTATCATGCATGAAGATATAAATACCTTCATTAGGGTCTAGTTCGTTTAAGTATAAGAGCAGAATATCCTTCGCATATTTGTATTCGCTGTAACACAGGATTCTGAAACCTTCCGAGGTTTTACTGGAACATACCATGACAGAAATCGGATGTTTTATTGTTTTCGCAGTACAGGCTTTACTATATCGTTTATAACTTCGTCGTCTCACAAATAAGCCCTTTCTGTCGTCTCTACTTTTGATTTGACTGAACAGAGTCTAGAAGTTCAAGAAGCACATCAGATTTCTAACAAAAAAGTTTCTTTTCATTAATTAATAAATGTATACGCCCTTATTTTATATTACTTTTCTCCATCGAAAACGAGTTTTCTTCGTTACAGCCTTGATTTTTTAAATGGACGTCTACATTTTAAGCCGTTCTTGTACAAGCGCCTGCGAAATGTTTGAGTCGATAATTCGTGTCCTTCTTCAGAGAGATCTTCTTGACGGCCTACGGTTTTCTTTTCCGCTAATTTAATTCTTATTTATTCTTGTTTACCACAAAATAAGCGTCCAATACCATAAACATTTTCCTTGGTTAAAGCAGCAATATGTTGCACTGTTAAAAACTCAAATCGTTTTACTTAGCATTTAAATGACTGTTAAATACTGAATTATTACAATTACCATTCCTTAAAAAACCAACCCATAATAGATAAGAGGATTAGTGAAAAGCCCACAGGTACAGAGCCATTACCAAAAATCTGAATTTTCTTAGAAATAATTATACGAGGATGGTCCCATAAGTATGCGGTAGTTGTATGAAAAATATCACTGTATTAGAAAGTACACAATTGATAAAGTATATGTTTCAAGTTTGAAGACGTCACGTTGTTTAGTATTTGTTTGGAAGCCATCAATAGTGAACGTTTTCAATGAATTTGTAAAAATGGAGAAAATTGGTCATCATTACGTGATACAATACTTTTATTTGAAAGGCCTCAGCCCAATCGATATAAAAGCTGAACTGGATTCTACTCTGGGTGAGTCCGCTCCTTCGTTTACAACAGTGAAATATTGGGTAGCAGAGTTTAAACGAGGCCGTACGAGGTGCCAAGATGAGCATCGCAGTGGTCAATCAAATGAGGTAACGACTCCAGAAATGGTGAAGAAAATCCACAAAGCGGTACTGAATAATCGTCGATTAAAAGTGCGCGACCTACCAGACATAGTAGGCATTTCAAAAAGTGCGGTACATCGCATATTATCTGAAAATTTGGACATGAGAAAGCTGTGTGCAAGATGAAAGCCGCGTTTACTCACACTCTAGCAAAAACAGTGTCCTGAAGATGTTTCAGTTGAGTATTTAGCGAAGTTTCATAACAACAAGGCAGAATTTTTGCGCCGTTTCACAACCATGGATAAAACATGGGTCCATCACTTCACACCCGAGACAAAAGAACAATCAAAACAATGAACTCAAAAGGGAGAACCGGCTCCAAAGAAGGCGAAAACCGTTTCATATGCAGGCAAGATCATGGCATCAGTTTTAGGGGTGCCCGTGGAATAATTTTCATTGACTGTCTTGAAAAAGGAAGAATTATCAACGGCGAGTATTATGCGAACTTATTGCAACGTTTGACCGAAGAAATCAAGCATAAACGGCCGCATTTGGCTAAGAAGGAAGTTTTGTTTCATCAACACAATGCACCAGCTCACAAATCCGTTATTGCAATGCCAAAATTAATGAATTAAAGTTTGAATTGCTATCTCATGCACCCTATTCGCCTGATTTAGGCCCCTGGGATTATTTTCTCTTCCCAAACTTGACAAAATGAGTCAGTGGTCAAAGATTTACCAACAATGAAGAAGTGATGTCGGCAGTTAATGGCTTTTTTGAGGAGCAAGACAGTTCTTATTATAAAAAGGGTATCGAACTTATTGAACATCGCTGGGAAAAGTGTATAGAGCTAAAATGAGATTATGTTGAAAAATAAATATATTTCTTTCCGAAATTTTTGTTTTCTTTGTTGGGTCGGCTACTTCTGGGACCACTCTCATACATAGAATTTACTAAATAGACATTAGAGTGGCACTAATATTCTGGCCAAAAACTGTATAGCAGTGAAATATTCGGTAACTTAAAAGGAAAAGAAGGGCTGAAGAAGACGATTTAGTAAATTCTATACACAAAACATGTCATTTTCATAAAAAATTACATCAAAATCATCCTGGAGGCTTTTACGAGTACCATCACTACAATGCATAATTTAATAGCTGCAATATTTAAAAAATTACATGCTCATTACTTTCTAGCAATAAAATGTTAATGTAAATATGAAAATATTCAAGATCGCATTGCGCAAATGTTTTTATTATACATTACGCAAGAGTAAGACGTCTTATAATCTCACATTTCTTGATTATAACGTCATTGCGTGTTATATATTATAGTACGTATAAATTAAAAGTATTACATGTGTTATTATACATTAATAAATTATTTATAGTTTACGTAAAACAGTTTGTTAATGTACAAACAACGAGATAAGGATTCCGAACCATGTAACATTAATTAAATGCCTTTGCAATGCACACATAAATTGATAATATTTAAAAAAAATGTATAGACATCCGGAGATAAACAATATACTATGCACAATATGTAATTCAAACACTCCGTACATATGTAAGTAAACATTGGTGACTGCCGTTCAGAAGTATTTGGGCATCCATAGCTTTAGAAGAAATGATTAAAAGTACTAGTGGAAAAGTGGACATACATTTGTTATTTACATATACACTGTCGCAGAGAAAGCCGAACTTTTTTAAAATAAAAACAAAAGCTTACAATTTTGTTAAATTCATTTATTTTATTCAAAGTAGTCGCCTTCGGTTTCAATATAAAGTTTTGCACAGTCAAAATTAACATGCCAAATGAATTTCTCACTTCATCTTTAGAGATGTCCTTCAAGATGTCCTTTCGGCATAACGCTGTCCATTTATCGACAAATGTAGTTTGGAGAACAGATAGAAATCACAGGAGGCCAAATCTGGTGAATGGTTGTTGATTAAAATGCTATTTGTAGTTAGAAAATCAGTAATAAACGACGAGAAATAATGGAGGCGCTACCAACGATATTGAGGGCGAACACGACGAATACGCGCCAAAAGACGCTTCATAACACGAAGATAATATACAACATTGACTGTTTGACTAGTTGGTACAAACTTTTTGTGCACTATGCCTTTCGAATCATGAAAACAAATCAACATTGTCTTCACTTTCGACTTCTCCAAACAGTTTTTGTCGGTTTTTCTTCGCTTGGATGCTTCCATTCAGAGCTTTCACGCTTGGTCTCTGCATCATAGTGAAAACACCACGTCTCATCGCCAGTTACGATAGAATACCTGAACTTTTCGTCCTTCTTTGAGTCTTTAATTAAGTCTGAACAATGTTGAATTCAGCTAGTAAGTGTAATGATATTATGACATAGCATTGCTGAAAGATCTACCTACCGACGCGCATAATTTTTAATAGATAGCGCCACTAACTAAGAATTACTATTTTAAAAAAGTTCAGTTTTCTCTGCGACAGACTGTGTACATACATAGATAGCCATTTACATATCTGGCAGTAGGATTACGTATTATATCTAAACTTGTGATTCCTCTACAAAGGGTACTAGGAAAGTTTTGCAATATGACGTAACAATAAATCGTAGGAAGCTGGTTGTTGCTGCATGCCGCCGCGCTATGTCGATGAGCTCAGTTATTCATTAGTAGTGAGAGTGTAAAGTGCTTGCGATGGCATCGCGGTCACGAAATGAGATAAGGTCAGTTTTGCATTATAATTTCGTACGTGGTTTAAACATAAACCAGTTCTTCGAAGAAATTGCTCTTGCACTAGGTGATGTTTGTCCACATTGCACAACGATATTCAGGTGGTATAGAGAATTCCAAACGGGAAATTTAACTGTGGAGGATGCTGAGAGGCCGGGAAGGCCACGAACGTCAGTTACAGAGGAAAACGTTACTACTGTGAGGAAAATGCTTGGCGAGGACAGGCGCGTGACCTACCAATAGGTAGAGGGTACTTCAGGACTAAATGCACCAGCAATTCGTTCGATTCTGCATGATCATTTACATGTGAAGAAACTTTGTTCTCTCTGGGTGCCGCATCGACTGACTGAAAAGCAGATGACACGACGTGTGACTTGGTGCCGGGAGATGTTAAAAATGTTTAATAAGGGACAATCTCAGTATGTGAGCAACATCGTGACAGGTGACGAGACTTGGCTGTACTATTACGATATGCCGACCAAAGCTCAAAACAAAGTTTGGGTTCCGATTTGTAAAGAAGAAAATGACAGCTGTATTATTCAAATCGAGTGGAATTGTGGAACGCGTCGTTTTGGACACACAAAAGACAGTCACAGCTAAGTGCTTGCCTAAAGTCATTGGATCTATGAAGAACCTGGGGGCAAAGTCAAGAATGGACACCTGGTTCCTCCATCACGATAATGTTCCAGCGCACCGCGCCAAAGCCTGTACCGTGTCTTTAACCACGACATGATTGAAACTTCTCGAGCGAACACCCTACAGTCCAGATCTTGCTCCCTGCGACTTTGCACTGTTCCCGCATGTGAAAATGAAGCTAAAAGGGAGTCGGGTTTCCAGTGATAAGGACGTTCTGCGGGCTTGGAACAACGAGTGTGCTTTACTCCCTAGTGAAACTTGGAAAAACTGGTTTAAAGATTAGTTTCGGAAGATGGAGAGGTGTATTAAGTGTAGAGAAAATTACTTTGAAAAAATTAAATAAACAAAGCTGTATTGCGAAACTTCCCTAGTACCCTTCGTATGTTGAGTGACATTGATCTATGGAGCTTTTAACATAATTCTTGTTATTAATTGTGTTGTGTTAAATAAATTGTCTTTAAATTTTGTTATAATAATACATAATATTCTTGCAAAAACGCAATGTGTTTAATTCTTTTTCAAAAACCATTTCTTGTTATATAATTTCAACAATATATAATTTTTATAGCACTGCATCATTCTAACTATGAGTCATTGTATGCTTATTAAAAGTATTACTTCCTATTATTCTCAGTTTTAGGGCACTAAAAGGTGGAAATTTTTTCATTTCACGCACCAAAGCATCTTCCTTGTGCGGAATTAAGATTTTTTGTTGACCACTTCGTAGTTTATTAGCAATGTTAATTTTATATTTTTTAATAATAGATTGTACAATCGCTTTAGTCGGTTAACTAATTTACTTACTTGCATGTAGGATTTGTTTTCATTATGCCTTTTAATTACTAGTTCAAGTTCACTAATACTTGTTTCCTTACTTTAGCGACCTATAGTATCATCGCGTATTAAGCTTATCTTCAAGTAAATGAACACAATATCAAATTCGCTAGAGCAGCACCTTTATCCCGTGTGTTTGAAGTTAAGGTCTTAGTTATTATTAACCCTGAATATCAGAGACGCAAGTGGACAAAAGCTTTTGCACGTCGCTGTATGAGAAATGGGCGTTGCTGTCTAAAGCTTCTTATTGTGCGTTAATGTGTTTGGAACTTATAAGGTATGCGAGGGTGCGTCATTTATTACCACTCTTTAATTCCCCTTGATACTATTTTTAGTTCCAGGGGGTTGTGGGGGTTGTCACATGTGTTATTTTACGCGTAAACACAGAATGAGTCACCAAAGTGGCTGGCGTGAAGGTTTTTAAAGATTTTGTTGATAAATTGAATAGTTTGATAAAGTAAGATCAAATATTATGCCTTTTTCTTTAAAAAATACACTAGATAATATACAGCATAGCTACAAGAACTCATCTCCACTCATGTGTTATGTCACCTATGTACATATTTTGATATTATTCAAACCAAGAATTATATGTATTTATCTTCTTATGAAAGCGTAAGCATAATTAAACTGTAATTAAAGTATAAGTAGATATAATGTATTCATTATGTTTTGTATACGTTATATAAGCATTGAAGTATTTTAAAAGAATTAGGTCTACCGGAAAGTTCTGTCCATTTTTAGAATAAAACTGAATAATTAATCTGGTACGTAGACTTCCGCGGTCGTGGTCCATGCTATTTGCTTTTGAATTTCCGGGCTGGAACCGCGTATATCTGCCGACGTTTCGTACCCATTTGTCTGGGACATCTTCAGGGCTGAATTACTGCATTGAAACAGTTTCAGTGCAGTAGTTCAGCCCTTTCATACCCATTTGCTGTAGACATCTTCAGGGCTGAACTACTGTACTGAAACCGTTTCAGTGCAGTAGTTCAGCCCTGAAGATGTCCCATACAAATGGGTATGAAACGTCGGCAGATATACAAGTGACGCGGTTCCTGCCCGGAAGCTCAGAAGCAGATAGAATGGACCACGACCGCGGAAGTTCTTCGTTTTTAAATTTTTTGCCCTGTAAAAAATTGTAAGAACACAAGTGATAATCGGAGGGTACTACGTCAAGGGAGGATGCGACAGAATTTCCCAGCCTAGCTCTCCAAGTTTCTTACGTGTTCCCAAAGCAGTATGTGGCGTGGCATTATCACAATATAATGTCCTTCCTATTGAACATCGGTGGCCTCTTTTCTTGGAGTGCTGTTTTTAAATCTTCTAACTGCTGACAATATCTCTCCGAATGTAGCTTTTCGTTCGGTTTTAACAGTTCAAAATATATTGGTCCTCGAATGTCCCACCATATACACAACATTCTCTTACTCAGGCTCAACTTCAGTTTAGAGGTGAAGGGGACAGATTTTCCGGATTCACAATATGCCCTTTTCCTTACGATTTTTTCATAGGTAATCCTCTTTTCATCTCCAGTTATCATCTGGTCCAAGAAGGGTTCGATTTTGTTCCGTGCCAGCAGAGATGTGCATATGATGACTCGATCGTTGAAATTCTTCTCACTTAACTCATGTGGCACCCATCTCGATATTTCTACACCAATCTAGTTTCCGAATATGGTCCGAAATGGTTTGTTGAGCTGAATCATGCCTTTACGCAATCTCCGTTTTTTGTTAAAATAGTATTTTACTCTAATATGATCTTGACAATATCATCGTCGACGAAAGACAGTCGTCCAGAACGAGGGCTTACCAGAAAAGTGGAAATCACCTATTTGAAATTTTTCGAACCATCTTTTGCACGTTCTATCAGAAACTATACCTTCACCAAACACGTTCAATACATTTCTACACGTTTCTGTAGCATTTCTTCCTTGTTCGAATTCATACAAAATACAGTGACGTAAATGAACTTTATGAGTAGCCATTGGTAATAATCGCGTCTCACTTAATACTAACATGACTCATCTCCGTTTTAGTTCATTAGGTAGGTTAGTATGTATACATTCAATGATAAAAAGACAGAGTCAAATATGTGTCAAATGAAAACGCGCATACTTGTTGTAACTGGAACGGGTAAAACTTTCCGGTACACTTAATAATTTGCAATGGAGAGTGCTCATAAAATAAAATTATTTTCGACGCACATGAAATAAAAATTATTTTAGAAGATTATGAAAAATGGTCAGACAGATCAATTTTTAAGCTAAATTCAACGTCTTTCAAGTAAACATTTCAATGTACATGATTATTGATGTTATTGCAGTGTTTGAGTGGTGAGTTTTATTAAATGGATCACCCTGTACACTTTTATATTTTTTGTTTCTACTAGAGCAGTTGAGTTTAACATTATGGTAAAAATAATAAAGATAATGGATTTTTAAGTGACTTAATAAAAATAAAAGTAGGTAAAATAAACAGTCGTAGAATATTTTTCTACAGAGCTCCTTGTTAATTGTTTTAGCTTATTAAATAATTAAAATATTCTCCATTGATTTCTTGACAAAAACCTATTCTCCATTGACGGCAGTAAACGATATAAATTGTCTTTTTAAAGTGTTTTGGAGTTTGTGATTAATTAACAATGCGATTTTTAACAGAAACTTGTCGAATTGGAATTCTGATGATTATCTACGAGGGAGGGTTTTTATATTCGCAGAATGGGGGACAATGGGTGGAAATAGAAAAACCAAATTATTTTTCTTTTTCAATATATTCACCTGCAAGACGGATACATTTTTCACATCTTTCAATTAATTTATTTATACCCTCATAAAAAAATGATTTCTCTTTATTTGCAAAATACGCCGAAACTGCCTCCTTGACTTCATCATCGGCAGTAAATTTTTTACCCCGCAGCTCTTTTTTCATTTTCGGAAACAGGTAATAATCACTCGGGGCCAGGTCTGGGCTGTAGGGTGGGTGATTCACAATTTCGAAGCTCACCTTATGCAGGGCAGCTAACGCAACGCGGCTCTTGTGGACGGGCGCGTTGTCGTGCAAAAGCAGAACACCTTTTGTCAATTTTCCCCGTCTTTTCTCTTTAATGGCTTCTTTTAGTCGCTCTAATATTGAAGCGTAATATTCTCCGGTTATAGAAACACCTTTATCTTTATAATCAATGAACAATATTCCTTCCGAGTCCCAAAATACCGTTGCCATGAGTTTCCCAGCTGATTGTGACACTTTAAATTTCTTGGGAGGTGCTGTGCCCTTTTTATGTCACTGCATGGAGTCTTGTATGGACTCAGGTTCATAATGATGAACCCAAGTTTCGTCTCCAGTAACAATTCCACTCAATACACCATCCTTGTCTACATTACAGAGGTCCAAAAATGCACGCGAACACTCTACGCGCTGTTGTTTTTGAGGCGGCGTGAGCATTCTCGGCACCCATCTTGCGCTGACCTTAGACATGCCGAGATGATCGTGTAGGATTTTAAAAATTGTTGTATCGGATACTCCAACCATTTCTGCGAGTTGTTTCTTCTTTAGTCGAGCATCTTCGAGTACAATTTGTTCAACTTTTTGGATAAGTGCTGGCGTGGTCACCTCAATGCTCCTGCCCGGCCTCGGGTCGTCTTCAAGGGATTCCCTTCCTTGTTTAAATAAACTATGCCACTTGTACACCATGGTTTTTCCTGGACAAGAGTCGCCGTAAACCAATGACATCTCATTCATTATGGTCGCGACTGATTTTCCTTGCCTAGTAAGGAACTTTATAACGGCACGATATTCGATTTTTTCCATATTTCACTTTTCACTCCTGAAAGACTAACTATCTAATAACAATGAAACTTCGTATTTATACTAATCATGAGTCGCTGCACAGGCCACGCCCCCAAGGCGCCTACTCACCCCTCTACAACCCGCTCATTCCGCGAATATAAAAACGCTCCCTCGTATTACGGGAATATGTGTAGAAGTCAAGTGGAAGTTGATAACATCTTTAATCACAGTCATCCGGAGTTGTCGAATATATCACAAGGAACTGTGTACAAAATTTACATTTCAGAGACCTTGGACATTAAAAAGAACGCCTCAATTCGTCAAGGATGATGTAAACATAAATATTTTATTTCATGTATAAGATAATCCTATGTCTAGTTCATATCAAAATTGTCCGGGAAAATAATATCAATTACAGAACTGTTTTGAAGTATCTCTTCGATGAAAAAAATTATTCCTACAAAATGATGCTTACCTAGAAACCTAAGAGAAGACTGTAATTTGCAGTTCTGCGAAGAAATATTGGACAAACAGAATAGAAATTAGATAGCTCTTGACAATATTTTTTCTAATGTATCAGTTTTTTACGTTTAATGGGGAATTAAATCGGCAGAACTGGAGATATTGGTCAGAATAGAATCCTCATTGGATGCATGAAATGCATACCCAATATTCTCAAAAGGTAAACGTTTGGACAGGTATCATTGGCAACTATGTAATTGGACCAATTATAATTATTATTATTGAAGAAAATAGAAGAAAAACGACAAACAAAGCTATAGCAGTACTATCATTCACACATTGTGCCCGCTTTTAGACACAATAACGTAAACCCAAATAGTTTGGTACTCTTCAATCTTCGGACATAGTGTTGATTAGCCAGTAGTTACAGAGCTTCCATGCTATTATGAAAATAAGGACTGATATGTTTCAGCAAACCTTTTAATTTCTTCCTTGGCAGGATGGGTCTTAAAGTGGTGATGAATATAAAAATCCCGAATATACCAAGGATCATTATGTTGTGCAACACTTGTTCTCGAAAATATAAACGGATTTAATACTGTGTACTCCCAAACCTGAATACCGTAAAGCCTCAATAATTTCATTATTCGATTGAAAATCAAATCTTTTAACTGTAAAGCGAATATTGAAGATATAGATTTCTTTAAAAGAATGTTTTTGTACCAGAAGAAAACCATCAAAGATTTATTTGTACATCCTCTAAGCGAAGTGAGCTTCTGGTTCATCCTGGTTTCTAAATTGCAGATGGAAAACGCTGAAGGGGAACAGACTGAAAAGTGCGAAGTATAGCACTAAGACCAGGATGATGCAACTCCTGGGAAACAATAGGGCAATCAAATCGAGACGCATCAAGAATACATTCAGTGTTCGAAAACATTATGTCAAGAATTTTGCCATTTTTAACATCGTTATACAGTTTCACATTGATTATATCCAAGAAGTTAAAAAGCTTAAGCCTTAGTGCAATTTTGGTCAATTGATATAAATAAGTTGAGGTGATTGAAGTCACCAATCAGTATAAATAAGTTGAGTAATAGTGTCTCAGGAGCAGAGATGAATGTTTCTAAATTCTCAAAAGACGTATTTGGTGGAATTAGTTAGATACAATATGTATGTATATCTTAAAAATCAAATATTTGCAAATCACTTAACCTCCTATAATTACTTTATTATTGCATTCAGAGAAAAGTTTAAAAGAAAAAGTTCTAAGGTAGTTAGCTCCTCTATCAGTTGGTGTTAACTAATTTTTTATCGGACTTGCCCTCTTTAGGTTATGACCCAAGCTTTCGTTTTCCTTTAATGGCGCCCATAACTTTATTAAAAAGAGTTCATATTTCGTGTTACAAAAATGTACCAGTTCATATGGTTGTGCTAAATAAATTAGTTATAGCAGTTTCTCTGTGACTGAAATCAGGGTTGGCTCTTAAATAAATTGAACAAACAGATATTTTAACACAACACAAAGTATCTCAGTTTATTGTACAAATAATCAACTACAATTCCACAAATTAAACTACAAAATTCCACACAAAAATCCATTTCTCTAACTAAATTAAAAGTTAACAATTCAAAAATACATTATCAAAAAATACAATAATTTATAAGCGTTCAAAGTGACCATTATTGTTTAGGCAAAAGTCTATATGCATGTTTCTAAAATTCAATTTGTTGCTTTACGAAATTATCGTTGGTTAATTACAGAAATCTCGGCTCCTTTGAGTTTCCCATAATATCCCTTGTACATAGTCTGTTGTAGAGCAAGAAAAGCTTACTATTTGGGTAAAATTTATTTATTTTATTCAAAGTAGTCGCCTTCGGCTTCAATACAACGTTTTGCACGGTCAATTAACATGTCGAATGAATTCATCTTTAGAGATGTCCTTCCAGATCGCTGTCGACGCTTCTTTAATGGCTTCGACGTCGGCATAATGCTGTCCTTTCATCAGCAAATGTAATTTGGAGAATAGATAGAAACCAAAGGAGGGTCAAATCTGGTGAATACGGTGAACGGTTGATCAGAACTTTGACGTTTCGTCTCTGGATGATATTGAAAACACCACGTCTCATCGCCAGTTACAATAGAATATCTAAAGTTTTCGTCCGTTTTTAAATCTCTAATCAAGTCTGTACAATCAATGTTGAATTCAGTTAGCTCGTGTGGTACAAACCTTGCACAAATTTTTCTCAGTCCCAAATGCTGTGTCAAAATGCGATAAATTGAACCTTTGGAAGTATTTAATTCGATTCCCACGTATCGCAATGAGGATTTCGGCTCATTTGTGATCAATTCACGCACAAGTTCGATATTAATTTCCGTAAACTCAGATTTTTTGCACCAGGATATTCGTCGTTATTTATATTACTTATACACACTCGTACATGATAAACGCACATCACCAAGTACTTGTTTCATCAAATTAAACGTTTCAGTAAATGATTTACCGAGTTTAAAATAGAGCTTAGTTACTCTTAGTCCAAAATTTATATTTCGACCAAAGCCAATTTCAATACTTCTAATAAGGAAAAAATCGTGATATTTTGACATAATATTGGCTACCTTACCAGCGCATAGTTTTTTTAATAGATGGTGCCACTAAAAATTACTATTTTAAAAAGTTCGGTTTTCTCTGCGACAGACTGTGTATAATAATTTCTCAATTATTGAATAAAAAACTTTTCGTATATACGTAGGCAAGGTGAAAAGTTTTCGGCCTGACAATGAAAGACTGCGATTTAAATTTTAAAAATGATTTTATTTTTCCACATAATCTCCCTCGAGTTCAACACACTTGGTCCAACGTTTTTCTAACATCAATATTCCTTCCCGGAAATGAGAGTCTGGAAGACTGTCAAAATATTCTTCTACGGTCCTTTCAACTTCTTCGTTGGATGTGAATCGCTTTCCAGAAACAAATTTTTTCAAATTTGGGAATAGATGGAAGTCTGAGGGTGCCAAATCAGGAGAATAGGGAGGATGGCCGAGCAAATCGTACCCCAAATCCCGCAATTTTCCCATCACCAACGCACCCTTGTGTGCGGGTGGGTTGTCCTGATGAAAAATGATTTTTTCTTCTTCGAATCAGGATTCTTCTCGCGAATTTTGGCATCCAGCTGGTCAAGAAGGTTAGAGTAATATGTGCTTGCAATTGTTCTGCCTTTTTCAAGGTAATCAATTAACAAGATTCCTTTTGCATCCCAATACACGCTGGCCATGACTTTTCCGACAGATGCGATCGACTTCGCTTTCTTTGGCGCTGAACCACCGGCTTTCACCCACTGCTTCGACTGTTGTTTCGTTTCTGGCGTGTAGTGGTGGACCCATGTCTCATCCATGGTGACAAATCGCCGCACAAAATCGATCGGATTCTTGTTAAATCGGTCCAAGGAATGCTCCGAAAATCGTTTGCGCGTTTGCTTTTGATCGACATTCAGCAAATGCGGCACCCATCTTGCGCAGAGCTTTCTCATCTCTAATTCTTTGTGCAAAATGTTTCGCACCCTTTCTTTCGATATCCCCACAGCCTTGCCTATCGCCCAACAAAATATCATGTACTTTTTCGATGATTTCTGGTGTGGTTGCGGTTTTTGGCCGTCCTACACGTGGGTCATCTTCGAGGAACGTACGACCACGTTTAAAATTAGCTGCCCACTTTTTAACGGTTGACATCGAAGGAGCAGAGTCCCCGTACACTTTTTTCAACTTCAGTTGAATTTCCATAGGGGTTAAACCATCCAAAACAAAGAATTTTATAACAGCACGATATTCAAGTTTATCCATTTAATAAAATAACTCGCACGACTTCTACTGCAAAAATTCTTGCAATCAAACTACTTGAGAGAACAAGTTGAAAGTTTTCATATGAACTAAAGACACATGCAGCCACGCAGGAAACATAAATTTCTGTTAATTGTAACGGCATCTCTGTGTCAGGCCGAGAACTTTTCACCTTGCCCACGTAAGATGACGTCTAATAATTTAGTCAGTAAATTCTTTTGAAAAGAGTTTTAATCGACTACTTCAAAATAGAAAATTATCGTACAAAATAATGAAAAATACAGTGATTTTTTTAAATAAATATATACAAAGTTTACATTTGTTTTATTTAAATATTAATAATAAACATAAAAAATATAAAAATTATCGTTCACATATCCTCTTAATTTGGTCATTGACTGTATTTCACGATTATTTTGATTTCATTCATTAAAAAATTAGAAATACATAATTATCCAAATCTTATTAAACTATTCATGGCATGAAAGTTATGATAAAAGCGGTGTTAGAATCTTAGACAATTACAATCGCAAATAATAGAAATTTAGCTTCCTATTTCGATTTAATTTTTAGAAAATTTTAGACACTCTTAATTTACTTAATTACAGATTTCATTTTCTACAAAATTCAGCGTTAATATAAAAACATAATTGAGACATTACGAACTCCACTTTGCGAATCAGACAGCATGAATTCGCCCGTGCATTCGGACGAGAACTTACAAGTACGAATCTTAATTAAACTTTTATACGTTGTTTAATTTACTTCTGCTTGTAAGGAGATAGTTAAGTACTTTTAAAAACGTATAGTATTGGCTGTTATAATAAAAAGTAATCATTTAAAATAAAGAAAACGACAAGAAACATTATTTTGTCTTGCACATACATACAGTACCCTCCATGTTAGTTTGGAGAGCTAGTGAAATTTAGTAAACTCTTCTAAAAAATAATGCAACTGCTTTTAACTATAAATAATGTATTTACATTAGGTCCTTTACGAGATTTATAACCAACTGCAGGCAAATATATCTATTAGAGCACCTACAAATAACTATATTTTATGACTCACTCCGGTAATTCCTGGAATAATCCGTACCACCATAAATACGATTATTTTTGAGTAATATTGCAAGAAAAAACTTGCAGAACTTACCTGCCCTCACCTCAAAGAGTCTTGTTTACCGAAATATGCATTAGTTTTCAAATAAACTTGCTAGCGTGAGCATCATTGATAAGACAGTATGTTTTATGTGAACTTAAAACGCCGAGAGGAAGCCCAACGAGTTTAGAAAAACGTTCTGTAATTATTGCTTTTCATTAAGAATATTATTCAGTGCGTAAAATTTCCGAAAAGACCCATGTTAATAAATCGACTGTTAGTGTTATGATCCGAAGCCGACGATGAGCATCTAAAATTGCTTAGTAAACGAAATAGTAGACTAGCAGCACTCGAAATTGCCGCAGAAATGAATTGCGACGACCGTGCAAGATAAATATCTGTTACTACAGTGAAAAGTGCTGTAAGAAACAGGCAAAACTGACAACGATGGACAGAAAAACACAGAGATTGGACGCTGGATGACTGGAAAAGAATCTTATGGACTGACGAATCAAAGTTTGAAGTGTTTGGATTTAGATACGATTATTTTTTAGATAATATTGCAAGCGAAAATATGCGTTAGTTTTCATATAAACTTGCTAGTGTGCGCATCACTGAGACGATCGTATTTTTTTGTGTGAACTTCTTAAAATGCCGAGAGGAAACCCGAGTTTAGAAAAACTTTTTGTAAGTATTGCTTTTCATCGAGAAGGTTTATTCAGTGCGTCAAATTTCCGAAAAGACACATATTAATAAATCGACTGTTAGTGATATCATTCGGCGTAAACGAAATAGGAAACTGATAGCACTCGAAATCGCCATAGAAATGAATCGCGACCATGCAAGACAAATTTCTGTTACTCCGGTGAAAAAAAAGGTTAGGTGTCGCAAATTTTCACAGCCGCATTGCACATATTAATAAATCGACTGTTAGTGATATCATTCGGCGACATCAACGCACGGGCAGTTTTAAGAGATTCGGCACGTATAGGTCGTAAGCGAATAAAATCTCATGCCAGCGATGATAGTATAAAATTGCTGAGTAAACGAAATAGGAGACTAACAGCACTCGAAATCACCACAGAAATTAATCCCGACTGTGAAAGAAAAGTTTCTGTTACTACGGTGAAAAGAAGATTAAAAGCTGCAAATCTTCAGGGCCGCAGTGCTGTAAGCAAACCCTTACTTCGACGGAGAAACAGGCAAAAACGACAACAGTGGGCACGGATGACTGGAAAAGGGTCTTATGGACGGATGAATCAAAGTTTGAAGTATTTAGGCAATCAAGGCGTGTTTTTGTAAGAAGAGCGAATGGTCAAAGAATGCTGCGGGATTGTATAGTGCTAACCGTGGAACAAGGAAGAAGTTCTGAGCTTGTTTGGGCTTGTTTTTGATACGCCAGTAGCGAATCGAGGGTATTTTGAGAAAAGAGTGTTATTTAGAAATATTGCAAGAAAATGTAATTCCATCGGGGCTACGTTTAATCGGCGAAAATTTTGTGTTTATACAGGACAACGACCCCAAGCACTCAGCAGTAATATGTAAGAATTTCTTAAATAGCGAACAAAACAATAACACCTTACAAATAATGATATGGTCACTGCAAAGCCCCGACATATAAACCGCATAGAATTGTTACAGGAGGGTCCGAAAGGTGTATCCTATCTCAACAAATCACTTGTGGAACATATTGCAAAAAGAATGGAATAGTATACTGAATAGAGTACTTAAAAAACTCGTCAAACGGATGCCTCGAATTGTATAGGCCTTTCTTCGCGCAAAAGAGAGCTTTTCCATTGGGCGGAATGTTCAAGATATCTTTGTTTATTTAACGTTAGATTTAAATTAAGTTTTGACATAATTTACTTTAACTCCTTTCCCTTTTTTTAAATTTATTTGAGTGTCCGAACGAATATGGACGGTAGTGTACATTAAACCATATAATTCAGTTAACGATTTTCAATTCCAAATGAGGTAGTTACTGTTAATGAGAATTTCCATTATGTGAAACATCCTTGTAGTGTTACTACACACACGCATGTTCGTGGTATATGAATCATTGTCTTCAAAGATTTTAATCTTTGATATGCTACGTGTTCAAATGTAATCAATAGGTGACAAATTAGAATCTTCTTTGTGCAAATTTCGACTAGTCAATATGAAAAAATGCGCTTACTGCGTGATGTATTGAATGTCATTGCAGCGTATGCGATATGAGAAATACTTTGTTTACGCCTCGAGTTTCATATGCGTCGCTAATTTAAAGTGTAAAGTAACATAAACATAGTTTACGCACAAGTTAATACGTATCATATACACTTGATAAAAGTGGTATACAATAAGTGTTAAACGAACTAGAAACTTCTGTCTAATCAGTGAAAACTTTCGTCTTGTTCGATTCTTCTATGCGTAATAAAATTCATTGTAATTTGATTAAATGAACGTTAGGGCGTCAAAAGTAAATAGAAACTAGTCATTTTTAAATAAATATAATAATAATAAATATCTATTTATTGTCCAACAGGTATTACACCAACTGACAGAAAAATAATATACATATATAAAACGCAAAACAGTTGCTAAAAAAGAAAACAAAAGTAATACTAATTTAAACTCACAAAGACACATCAGAAAGGAATGTATCTACATTACTCCTCGCCGTTGATATATGGAAGGTGCGCCCAAATCTGGCAGAAATTCTAAGACATGGAAAGCCACCATCGATAATAAAAATTCACTTTCAATTTTATTGTGTATGTGATTCCACAGAAACTTCGCACGGTGTTCATTTCTTCTATTCGAAAGACGAATACAAAAAGAACTATTGTTGACAGACAACTTTTTTTTGCTAGTAAAAGAACATAATTTAAAGTTTTAAATCATGTAGAAGACACTTGCCAAAAATTAGTGCAGGAGAAATGAAAGACCATGTGAGAAACGAAGGAATTAGAAGGAAACTAGAACAAGCAGTAATATGGAAAATTTTAAAAAAAGACAATTGGAGTAGTTTGGAAATGTAGAAATATTGGACAGTAAGAGACTACTGAAAAGAATAATTGAAATGCAAACAACGAAGATACGAAAAAGAGGAAGACCTAGAATGACGTGGATAAAGGGCATTGCAGAGACAGGGAAAGCAAGAGGAAAAAACGATGCAGGAAATGAACAAAATGACGACTGCCAGGAGAAAATGAAAGGAATGGGTAAGGAAGGCTTCCTATACCCGTGAGGATACAAAAAAACTCGTGAAAGAAAGAAATCATCTAGTGTCAAATAAAATATCTTAAAGGCGGTGACCCCCGTTCTCTCGGCACTGAAGCAGCTGATTTCTGAAGTTACAAATACGGTGAATACGATGAATGATTGATTGTTAAAATGCCATTTGTAGTTACCAAATCAGTGATAAGCGACAAGCGATGATATAGTGCATTATCATGTAACAAACGCCAGCTACCATTTTCACGATATTGAGGGCGACTGTTTAACTAGTTGGTACAAACTCTTTGTGCATTATACCTTTAGAATCATAAAACATATCAACATTGTCTTCACTTTTGACTTCTCCAAACGGCTTTTATTCGATCTTTCTTCGCTTGGATGCTTCCATTCAGAGCTTTGACGCTTAGTCTCTAGATCATATTCAAAGCACCACGTCTCATTGCCAGTTACAATAGAATATCTCAAGTTTTCGTCCTTTTTGAGCCTTTATTAAAGTTTGTACAATGTTGAATTCACTTACCTTGTGTGGTAGAAACCTTGCACAAATCTTTCTCAGTTCTAAATGCTATGTAAAAATGCGATGAATTAAATCTTTGGAAATATTTAAATCCATTCCCACGTATCACAATGAGTATTTCGGCTCATTTCTGATAAATTCACGTACAAGTTCGATGTTCTTTCCATAACCACAGATATTTTACACCAGAATGTTCGTCGTCATTTATGTCCGTACAACCGTCTTTAAATCATTTATACCACTCATACTCACTCTAAGGTGATAAACACACATCACCATCATCGCAGAACTTGATATTTGCTCTCTGTTCAAAATTCATTTTTCGACCAATGCCAAATACACACTGTTACTTTAAGAGCAATTTCACTGCTTCTAATGATGCAAATGTCATAATATTTTGACATAACATTGATAAAAGATCTACCTTACCAATGCATGCGTTTTTAATAGATGGCGGCACTAAGAATTACTATTTTTAAAAAGTTCCGGTTTCTCTGCCACAGGATATGTATATACTGGAAGTAACAGAGATGTTTATCCTGAACGCATTACTGTCCTTTTTTTTACAATTCTGTCTGTAACAGCGGATAATCTAACAAAACTAATAAACGAACCGCTGATGAAGATCTTTTACGAAGTTTTTCGATTCGTCACTGCAAATTTGTCTTGTCTGTGCCACTATGCGCTATCGTCAATCTTTCCCTAAAGACAAGAATTTTTCCTCTTGTTTGGAAACGAGCATGAATTTGTCCTGTTCACATAAAATGTGATAAAGCGTCTTTATCTAATTATCGTCCTGTATCCATTCTTTCCAAGTTTGCCAAAGCTTTTGAGCAGGCGCTATATACATACAGAAGAGTCACTAGCTGGTCGAATTAATATGGACAGTAGTGTAAGCAAGAGGGTTTCATTTAGGTATATTAGAGACGTGCACAATATTATAACAAGGTTCTAATAAAATGGTATCACTTTATCAATCAGTTCCGGAAGTGCATATAATGTTCGAATTTAAGCAAATCATGAATCCACTATACGTGAAAATGTGTCATTGGGCATAATTTTATGAATAAGAAAGATTTCCTGGGAGTAATTTGATCAGTAGGCCATTCGTTACGTTTACGCGACTACAATAATAAAAGACATGGTTTTTTACTTACACATTGTATTTAGCTATGCGAGACAAACAGAAAAACAAGGACAATTTACATACGAGTAATTTTATTGTGCACAATGATGCTCCATATTGTATACGGGCATGAATCATTTCTATGTACTCATTCAAGAACGACTATTTAAATTTAAAATAGTTTCTGAATACGTTTTTATACATGTTTTTATACAAGTCATCTCCTATGTTAGAAAAAAGACGCGAATATCCATTAGCTGCATCATTTACTTTCATATTTTACTATATTTTGCATTTTTGTGAACTATTTACGAAATTTTTCTGTCAATACTATATACGCTACTCTGCAAAATTTTACTTTTTGCCTGTTGTTACGAATTTCACAGCTCCGCTATTCACAAACCTACTGTTAACATTTTTTGTACACATAGAGTTACTTCAAAATTTTTTTTGTCATTTATGTGCATTTATTCATTTATACTGTGCTAAGACTACTAACGGAAGTTCTTTCTCCACGAGGTGCTATTTAACGACCCAAAAGATTTTTGTTATACGAGGGTAGCCGTTTATATTTCGGGAACTGGCAACACTGTTAGTGTTGCCTCCGATCTGATGATTGCATCATGGAGTTTGTCATTTTTGACAATATATTAACCTTGACAGTTTTATTATCCGGCCGCTATTTCTATTGTTGACAGTAACTTGAAAATTTTATATCAGCGAAAAAATGGAATCAATCATGAATATTTTTGTGAAATTATTTTTCATAACTTTCGGCGTGGATTACCTCAACAAAAATGCATTGACGAGCTGAATTTTTTATATGGTAACGAAGCACCATCGAAAACTACAGTATATCGTTGGTATAGTGAATTCAAACTTGGACGGCGTTCTTTGGACGACGAATTTCGTGAAGGTCGTCCCACAAATGTTGTTGTGTAGGAAAACCTTAATGCAGTGTCTGAATTGATAATGCAAGATCGTCATGTGACATAGCGTGAGTTCGAGTCATCTCTAGGTATTAGTAACACCAGCGTGCATAAGATCCTGCATAAACATTTAGCTGTCAAGAAGCTATGATCACGCTGGGTACCACATAATTTGACAACCGCTCAAAAAAGGACTCGCGTCGATTGGTGCCAAGAAATGCACAAAAAATACAATGACGGTGCTTCAAAGAACACTTATAAAGTCGTCACAGGTAATATATGAGCCCGACAGTAAACAGCAGTGGACTGTGTGGGTATTCCAAGATGAACCAAAACCAACAAAAGTTGTTCGCGCTCGAAGCACATCAAAACAAATGGTCGCCTGTTTTTTCGGAAAAACCGATCAGGTTGCAAGCGTGCCTTTAGAGAGTTGTAGAACGGTCAATTCCGAATGGTACACAACTATTTGTTTGCCAAAAGTTTTTGAAGAAATAAGGAAAACAAACCGAAAACGACAGATCATTCTCCACCATGACAATGCGAGCTCTCACTGGGCGGTTCAAACAACTGAATATTTGACCGGACCAAATGTTGATTTGATGAGCCATTCGCCGTACAGCCCTGACCTAGCACTCTGTGATTTCTTTTTGTTCCCACACGTGAAGAATAAACTTCGTGGTCCACGGTTTTCCACGCCAGAAGAGGCAGTTGAGGCATTCAAAACTCATATTTTGGAGATACCGCCTTCACAGTGGCAGCAATGCTTTTCGGATTGGTTTAAACGAATGCAAAAGTGCATTGATTTTCAAAGAGAATATTTTGAAAAGCAATAGAACTATTTTCAATAATAACAATTTTTTTTTAATTTGCTGCTCCCGAAATATAAACGGCTACCCTCGTATAAAGAATATTATAATAGATCTTTCCAGATGTTGCTTCATTATATCTGCCTTCATACTTCTAGTTGCTTTTAACATTTCGCCAATCATCCAATTAGCTTGTTCAAAAGGCATTTCTTTAGTCTTTAGTAAAAACCTTTTTGAAGAAACTGGTTGGGTAAAGGCAAAACTTCAAAAGCAAATAGAACGTCACGCAACACCCAGAATACTTAACTGCAATAGACAACACCGACAAGAGCCTACACTTTTATTTTTTCCACATGTCGAAGATATGTAAGTTGCAGGATATACGTTTTGCTTAGATAAATAACATATGTATGTACCTCCACATGGGGAAAAATTACTTTAAAACAGGAAAATTCTAATTTTAATCACTCTATACATTTGCATTAATTTTCGAGAAAATTTCTGTTCTTCGCGCAGGACCCAAAGCCGCGATCTCATCTTCTTCTGGAATATGCCATCACTATTAGACTACGGAGTCAGTGAATTCGAACCGTTCTTATGTTCTAATGTGTCATAAATTGCATTACGGAAACAGTTATTAAATGAAAACCCACGGTAGGTTATTAATTGCATATAATTATGCGCTTTTGCGAAACTAAACTGAAAGATTATACTGGTAAGTAGACTTCCGCGGTCGTGGTCCATGCTAGACCGCGTCACTTGTATAACTGCCAACGTTTCAGTTTCAGTGCGACAGACAGTAGCAGTCGTTGAACCCTGAAGATGTCCCGTCCTATACGAGTGGGTACGGAACTCGGCAGTTATACTTTAAAACTGTATGAAAATTCTTAATTTAACCGCTCTATAGGTCGAATATGTAATGCGGAAATTTTTTAAAAAATTTCTGTTCACCGTACGGGATTAGAAACCGCGACCTCATTTTCTCCGGGAATGTGTCATCACCATTAGTCCACGGGGACGGATCAAGTCCTTTGCATTACATATATGATATAAAGAGCGGTAAAAGCGCATAATTATATGCGACTTTAAAACTGCCTTTCGTCCTTTTTGAGCCTTTATTAAAGTTTGTACAATGTTGAATTCACTTACCTTGTGTGGTAGAAACCTTGCACAAATCTTTCTCAGTTCTAAATGCTATGTAAAAATGCGATGAATTAAATCTTTGGAAATATTTAAATCCATTCCCACGTATCACAAGTACTCATTTCGATAAATTCACGTACAAGTCAGTTCTTTCCATAGATATTTTACACCAGAATGTTCGTCGTCATTTATGTCCGTACAACCGTCTTTAAATCATTTATACCACTCATACTCACTCTAAGGTGATAAACACACATCACCATAATATTTGCTCTCTGTTCAAAATTTGCATGCCAAATACACACTGTTACTTTAAGAGCAATTTCACTGCTTCTAATGATGCAAATGAAAACCCAATGCATGCGTTTTTAATAGATGGCGGCACTAAGAATTACTATTTTTAAAAAGTTCCGGTTTCTCTGCCACAGGATTGTATATTGGAAAAAAGATGTTTATCCTGAACGCATTACTGTCCTTTTTTTTACAATTCTGTTCAGTGCGACAGACAGTAGCAGTCGTTGAACCCTGAAGATGTCCCGTCCTATACGAGTGGGTACGGAACGTCGGCAGTTATACCAGTGACGCGGTTCCAGTCCGGAAGCCCAGAAGCAAATAGTATGAAAAATTCTTAATTTAACCGCTCTATAGGTCGTATATGTAATGCGGAAATTTTTCAAAAAATTTCTGTTCACCGTACGGGATTAGAAACCGCGACCTCATTTTCTCCGGGAATGTGTCATCACCATTATTCCACGGGGACGGATCATCCGAGTCCTTCTGCATTACATATATGATATAAAGAGCGGTTAAAATTAAAACTTTTCAGTATAGCATCGTAAAAGCGCATAATTATATGCGACTTTAAAACTGTTTCTATGCTATAGACTATAGTGACAGAAAATATAACAAAATTCTCAGAATAAAATACTGTGTGCTCCTACTTCAATTTTATTATTTCCATCTTCATACTTAAATTTGCGTTTAAATTATTTTCTCCTTATTATTAATCAATTAAAACCGAATGCAAATATAAACGAGAAAATACCGTAAAAAAAGCGAAAATAATATCAATTTGATGCGGAGAAAACAATTTTCTTTGGGACAGGTTCAAAGGCCAGTGAAAGTTATAAATATAAACGAGAAAGAGATTTAAATGAAGTACACTTTTTCTTAAGACGCGTACAAATTACATTAGTTTGGTCAATGAAATTATCATAATGCGTGTCAGGTCAAATAAAAAGAGTTTGCTAGAAATAGAAGCACGAAGTTTTACTTACGATTATAACTAATGGCTATTTCAGATTTCTTTACTAACAAAATCGACATACAATAATTAATTAATTTCGGATAGTTCATTTCAGATTTTATTTACACTCATTTTCCGATAACTTAGTTTCAAATTTTCCATTCTTGTTTCTTCACATTCTTTCAAGTATGTAAAATATGTGAGGCATTTCGATATACAAGCACTAGTAATGTACATACTTCATAATGAAATATAGTTAGAATTTGGTGCTTGTAACATAAAATTACTGCAATTTATAGACTATATAATGAAAAACGTACGCTAATATCCCATGAAGGGAAAGTTAATTGGAGGATGAAACTAAAAGAGTAAGTAGTAATGTCTACTCTTTAATACCCCTAATAAATTTTAGTTCAGTTATCCGTTGTATGCGACGCTGGTAACAATTTTTCTTTAAATAAGTGCGGCACATCGTGTTTTTATGTGAATCGTGTAAAAATCCTAGAATAACAATTGCCAAACGATAGTTAAGACATTATCAGCAAGCCTAAAGTGTAGATAATCTTTCAGCATGCGAGGAAAGCCACACTACATCAACGCGGCAAGACAAGGATATTGTTAATGTATTGAAGAAAAAACACTTCATTAAGAACAATCATAGCTAATTAAGAAGATATAAATATTAGTTTAACGACAATTACAAGCAGATTACGCTGGCAAAATATCGCTTCTTGAAGCACAATTATTAAACCGTTGTTGTTCGATAAACATTGGCGGGTGCACGTGATCTACACAGAAGAAGATTCCAGTAGCATTTGATCCAACGTTGTGTTTATAGATTAATCATCTTTCTAGATCTGGTCACCTAGAACGTAAGCTTGATCAACGAACAAGAAACGTATTATATAGTACACTGTAAAACACCCTGCAAAGATTCATGTTAGAGTTGCTTTAACAAAGAGGGTTCAGAACTTTATATATATGTACATGTAACTGATACCTAGACCTGGTCAACAGACAAAGAACGTAGTAGATAGGGTACTGCAAAGCAGCCTATAAAGGTTTATGTCTAGGGTCGCTTTAACACGCGGAATTTCGGAAATTTATGCGTACTTATCGGCACTTTAGGCGCGAAACGAATTGCAAAATTGTACCAAAAAATGACTTTTCAGATTACTAAAATTGTGATTTAAAGATAACAATGTAGATTTGTGCGTACTAGGAGACGATTCAAAATATCGAAGCAAGCCGTATAGAGAGTAAAAAGCTGCAAAGAGTACTGTATCAATAGATTGGCCTTCGCAGTCCCCAGACGCCAACCAAATTGAAAATGTTTGGACTCTCATAAAATAAACACTGTGCGGAAAAAGTGTATAAAATTTCCTTGCTGGCTTATGAATTCTGTGAAAAATTTGATCATAAATATGGGAAACTGTTGTAAGGCTATTTCTCAAAGAAAAATCTTAGAAAAATAGGATATAACGTGTTCTTTGTAAAAAATATATCTATTTTTCTATTAGCCTTTTTTTTCAGGTAAAAATATTAGTTCGCATTTCTTATTAAACAGACAATAAAAAATTTTTTGATAATTTTGGAAAAAAACTACTTTCTAGAATATTGATACGCTTAACAACAACTATAAGAACGTGAACTCAATTAAAACATAAGCTCTTGATCGATAAATTAGCATAACTATAGATATATGAAAAAGTGACCACATAATAACTTATGTAAACAACACAAACATTTATGGGAAAGCTATAAATGGAATGCATTTAAAGGAGTAATTAAACGTAAGAAAAAATTGGATTTAAAGAAAGCTTTTAATGTACAAGGTATAATAAAATAGTTAATTCTAGGTTATATTGGGTCTGGGAAAAAGTTCGTGGCGTTTTTCCCGATAGATGGCATTGGTTGCCGATAACTAAAGAACAACAAGTCACAGCGACACCACCGACGGGTCGTTTTTTAGATGACCTTCCGAACGTTAGTTTGAGCGTAGAAACATTGTAATCGGTGCAGTGGTTGGAAAGTTATTCGCACTTGAAAATGGAGAAGAATAATGAGAAATTGTGTGTGTGTGTGTGTGTGTGTGTTCGCTATATTCTGCAATATTATTATGATAAGGGGAAGAACGCTGCGCAGGCTTGTGATAAAATTTGTGCTGTGTACGGTGAAGGTACTTTATCGAAATCTGTTGCGCGGAAATGGTTCGCTCGCTTTCGTTCTGGAAATTTCAATGTGAAAGATGAGTCACGCTCCGGTCGTCCAATCACTGAAAAATCTGATGAAATTCTTGAAAAAGTCCAACAAGATAAGCATATCAGCAGTGTCGATATTGGCATGGAGCTAGGCATTGACCACAAAACTGTTTTGAACCATTTACACAAAGCTGGTTACAAAAAAAAGCTTGACGTATGGGTTCCTCATGAGTTGAGCGTGAAAAACATGATTGACCGAATTAACATCTGCGATGCGCTGCTGAAACGGAATGAAATCGAGCCGTTTCTGAAACGTTTAATAACCGGAGATGAAAAATGGATTACGTACGATAATCGGAAGCGTAAAAGATCGTGGATAAAGGATGGTGAGCCGTCACAAGCGTTCGCTAAGCCAACATTGACGCCAAAAAAAGTGATGCTGTGTGTGTGGTGGGACTGGAGGGGAATCGTCCACTACGAGCTACTTCCAACTGGTCAGACGATTGATTCTCAACTCTACTGTGCACAACTAGAGAGATTACGCCAGGCGATTGAAAGAAAACGGCCCGAATTGATTAATAGGAAAGGTGTTGTCTTCCATCATGACAACGCCCGACCACACACTTCTTTGATGACCCGTCAAAAATTGAGAGAATTTGGTTGGGAAGTTTTGATGCACCCACCTTACAGTCCGGATATAGCACCCTCTGGCTATCATCTGTTTCGATCTCTGCAGAACTCTCTCAATGGAATTAAGTTGGTTTCAAAAGAAGCCTGTGAAAACTACTTGATTCAGTTTTTCGACCAGAAACCACAGAAGTTTTTCACCGATGGGATCATGGATCTACCAAAAAAATGGCGAAACATTGTCGATAATAATGGAGCATATTCGGTTTAAATGAATTCGTCCACGCGCCATGCGGGGACCAGTTGAATTTTACTGAAAAAACGCCACGAACTTTTTCCCAGACCCAATATAATACAAACATAAATAAATAATATGGGTTATATAATACAAATGACTAAGACTAAAAAATATAAGGATAACACAGTAACGAAGGTATTACGCGAACATGATGAAGTGGGAAACGTTGAACAGAACAACTATTAACAGAAGGAATTAATTATTAAATATAGAATGGCACATTTTAGGTTCTTTAGCACATCTGCTAAGTAAACAAAACGCAATAATTTAACAATTTTCTAAAATAAATGCATATGTAGTGCACTAAAGCAATCGATTTACCTCATTATCAAAATATACGGTCACCAGATTATAAAATCCTTAGCAAATATGTAATATTGTGAACAGATAATGAACGTATAAAATTGGTAAGTGAGAGAAATAGAAGATTACAATTCGATAAGATGTAAGCCAATAGAATAACGTAAATATATGAACAAATTTACAGAACAAATTGAAATCAAATATCGGAACATCAAATATCTTAAAGTAAGATAAATATATAACATCAGATATATGTTAATAGAAAAAATCAACACTCTAGTACGTTCTGTTGACAAAATAAAGAGTATAATGAGATTTAAAATTTTTTTGCTTGCTTATTTTTTAAATTTAAAGGTAAATGATTGAAAGTTCTGTTTAATCAGTATAAATTTGCAAGCACGTAATTCCTTATAAATTAGAGTTATTTTCAAAATATAATGGTTAAAGGTGTACTATAGCTAGGAAGATTTTATCAAAGTTTGTAGTTCTTCGCACATGTAATACATATGTATGTACTTCGCTTTCTAGAAATACAATTTTATATAATTTACCAGGTCAAAAATATTAGCAATTATAATTAGCATTTTAGCAATCAGAACACTTTTATATCCTCGACTGACATGCCCTGTATCATACAGAATTTGTTGCTTCCTTGAGCCTTCCGTAGTGCATAATATTGTATTTTGCCAAAAATTTTGTTTGACATTTTAACTCAGTTATTTACAAGCTTAATTACAAACGCCGCCATACCGCCATGGAATGAACGCTTGACTTCAGATAGTTATATAGAGAAGTCAACAGTCCTAAACACTTCCAGAGCAATTTCTAAATCGTTTCTTCCCTCGGTAGTCAGTACCTCTACCGATGCCCTTCAGCGTTGAAAGAGGAATAATCAACACCGTTTTCCCTCTCTTCCATGGTTATGACAAATCGAAAAGATCCAGTTAGGTATTCGCCACAAAAAAAATCTTAAAATATTTATAATATTAAATAATATTTTTTTTCACAAGAAATCACAACCTGGAACAAGATATCACCATCGAGCTGTGATTTTTCTGAAAGTTCAAATATGGTTTAAGCCGTAAGGATTATTTCAAAGAAATCAAACGGGTATTTGGTGATGTTGGATATCATAAAGCGGTGGTACAAGAGATTTTAAATATGATGGAATTCCCTTAAGTGATATATTGTATTTCAAGCTCCTAAGCAAAAAAATGACTTGTTACCGAAGAGTATTGGTCTTGTTCGAGGCATGATTGAAGCAAACCGGCATGATGGTGTAAGAAGTATTCAAGCAACCCTAAAGATTGGTGATGATGAAAACCGTGTGAAATGGTACGCTTTGCCGGTGGATCTCGGGTCATCTACATTATTATACATAATGAAGCTTGAGTATACTTATATGATTCGGAAAAAAAAGCAACAGTCGACAGTTTTTAAAAATGAGAAAAAAAATTTTAACGAAAAAGTGGTTGTCATATTTTTTTGATTAATCAATTAAGGGTATTTTAACCTTTGTCCATAATAATTTTCGTATTCTGTATATGTTTTTCGACAACTAAGTTGTCATCATCAGATAATTAATCACAGTGCGGCACCTGGAACCACGGCAAAACCTCCACAAAGACAAAGTGTGTACTAGACTTACACCATCGAAAGCAAAACGCTCACTGTAAATTCGTTACTTAGTTCTCAACATTCGTATACAGAATACGAAAATGATTGTGGGAAGGTGTTGATTAATTTAATCAACCACAGTTTCTATTAAAATTTACATATTTTTGGAGATTAATAGAAATGTTTCTTCCATTGTAGCGTTGGAATACTTTTCATACTGCTAATGCAAATCGGCCAAAAGGAAAGACCATCTTACGCCACGATAACGCCCGTGCACTGCTGCTCGAGCGATTGAGTATTTAAATGCTCAAAACATTTAAGTATTGCCATATAGTTTAGGATGAATGATTCTTTTCTGTTTCCATACGTAAAAATGAAATAAACAATCTTAAGCTAAAAAACTAGAGAAAACGTTTTGAAGATTGGTTGTCGCGGACGCAAAAATTCATTAACTGTGGAGGGTAATACTTTGAAGCACTATAAATAGATGTGTTTTGTTAAAAAAACAATTGTGAATTATTTTATTAGATTCAACAAAGAGAGAATAAAAAAGACAACCAGAGTAGCATTGATGTCCGTATAGGTTCGAAGAACACAGTAGTTAATGTTTCACATTTCTGCAAACAGAATATTGATGTAATTTTTCCAGCTCAATTGGTAATCCATTGTTACTCTAAGAACTCGCCTGATTACCGTGGTATACAGCCAATCACAAAATTGCTCGTACACCTCGTGAACATTGAATAACATCAAGTGTGAACATCCGGTTATGACAAAAAAAATTCACTTTCATTTAAAAACGTTAAAAAAAACTGAAAACTTCGAATAACAATATGAAAACTGTTATTATTTACAACTACAAAAGAATTTGCGCAGATTGAAAAGTAAATATTCAAAGTATCCTCAAATGTTGAAATTGTACGAAATGGGCGTCCAAAGATTCCAAATAAGAGCGATCAGAGAATTGTTACAAGTGCAGCGAATTAAAATTCATAGATAAATGCATTGAGAATAACTAAACAGATGGAGTTTGATGTTAAAAAGAAAGTACATTAAGAAAACATGAAGAGAATTTTAATAAAAACTTGTTATAACGGAAGAGCGTCGCGTAGAAGACTTCTTATTAAACGTCGTTAATGGTTACCTATTGAAAAAAATGTAAGTAAGTACTGGGTGGGTCAAAAGTCACCATGGAGTTTAATAATTTAATAACTTTTTCGTTTATATATTTTTTTAATTTTTTTTTCAGATAATAAAATATATAAAATGGAATTTTTTTTACACTAAGTATGGAAAATAATGTCACTTAAATGATCCCCGTTTTCAGCTTCGCAATGATGGGCTCGATTTAGAGCATTTGCCCATAACATCTTTCAAAATTTGTGGCTGTAGCGCTCGAATTTCTGCAACAATGTTGGCCTTGAGTTCAAGGATTGTCTCGGGCTTGTTCATATATACTCGCTCCTTTAAATAACCCCAAAGAAAATAGTCGGGTGCTGCCAAATCTGGCGAACGCGCTGGTCAATTAATTTTCGAATTTATGGAAATTATTCGCTCTTCAAAAATTTAACTTAAAAGTGCCATTGTGTCTCGGGCAGTGTGGGCAGTGGCTCCATCATGCTGAAAACACATCTTAGGTCTGTTTTCAAGAGCAGGACGTAAAAAATTTTCTATCATAAACGGATACCGCTCTCCATTTACGGTTACAGCATTTACAGTTACAGGCCCAATGATATTTTCAGATGTAATGCCACACCATACTGTACACCTATTGAGGTGCAATTGACGTTGATGAATGGCTCTTGGATTTTCAGAACCCCAGAACCTACAGTTCTGTTTATTAACAAGGCCATTCAAATGAAAATGAGCTTCATCACTCATAATCAGATTTTCAATAAAGTTGATTTAATTTCTGGCCAACTATTGAAATTGAACTGCAAAATTTAGATGTTTCCGATAATCCGCGGGTTTTAGTTCTTGCACTAATTGCACCTTATATGGGAATAACAGTAAATCTTTTTTTAAAATGCGCCGTAATGACGTACGAGCCATTCCTAGCTGAGCAGAACGCTTTCTGGTAAATGTTCCTGGTGTTTCGTTAACACTTTGCTCTACACGTTCAATATTTTCCGCAGTGCGAATTAAACGTGGTCTACCGGTTCGAGGCAAATCTCATACAATGCCATTTTGGTGGTGACGATGAACTAAGCAACGAATCATTGCTTCAGAGGGCGAAATTCTGACGCTAAAATGTCGACGATATGCTCTTTGCTTTAAAATAATTGATCGCTGATTTAAATAATAAAATTCTATTATTCTGGTTTTTTGTTCAGTTGTGAATCTCTCTATTATTTATTCTCCAAGTGTTATTTATATAATCTGAAAAAAATATTTAAAAAAATATATAAACGTAAAAGTTATTAAATTTTTAAACCCCATGGTGACTTTTGGCCCATCCAGTATTAACGTCACTAATGAAAGGTTTTTTATGTGACACTCTTTCATTTTATCCGGTTTTTCTTCAAATTCTCTTTGTTTTCTTACTGTATTTTGTTTCTAGTATTAAATCCCATCTGTATGGCTATCTTTAGCATCCACAGTATATCCTTGAATTTTAACTCATTACACTTATACGAGTAACAATTCTCGGATTGGATTTATTTAAACATTTTTAGACGCCCATTTCTCAATACAATTTTAACAGTTTGGGTGATATTGAATATTTTTCAATCGGCACTACTTTTTGGATAAATTTGGCTATTTGGCCTAAAGGTTTTTTTTTCTTTCTGTAGTCTTGTTATCTCGCGCATATTACCAGACATGTATTTACTTTACAATTAATTTTTGTAAAAGCATCAAATGCTTGTTTGTTTTTTATTGAGTTCGTCCTAGATTTTTGGCGTACAGTAGAGAAATATCTTACCTAGAAATGAAATATACGGGATATCCAATATTAGAATATTTAGCAAGTTCTTTTGTAGTAGTAAATAATAACAGTTTTAATATTGTTATTAGAGGTTTTTAGAATTTTTTAACGTTGTTAAATGGACGTAAATATACTTTATTATAACCGGATGTTCACATTTGATGATATTCAACATTCACAGGTGTACGAACACATTGTGATTGACTGCAAGTAATTTATCTCTACTGATTTCTTGTTAAGAGTAACCGAAGGTCATCAAATTCACTTTCTTACATTTGTTTCACTATTTTTACGAAAGCAGGATACGAGGCTCTTCAAAGTTGTTATTTTCTCTTTCAAACATTGCTTTGTTCTTATTACATCTGAATCGTCGCCAATAAATAATATTACCTCATCTTTAGAAACTTCTAAAATGTCTTTAACTTGTTAAAAGAATAATATTTTGAACCGTTTGAAATGTTAACGTTCAACTGTCGATTCCGAATAATCTCCACATTTGCATCAACTTTGTTTTTACAATCATAAATAATATTTAACTAAATTAACAACACAGCCTTTTAAACTCCAACTTTGTTATATTATCTTTAATACGAGGATAGTTTGACAAGTAGTGAGAATGACACATAGGTGGCGCTCTAATTGGTAAAACAAATGCACTGTAATTTAGATTGCCTATTTATATGTTTACATTCGGATATTTAGATAAATCGGTTGATTAGTTTATTTTTGACAGCTGATTGAAAAAGAAGCAACACGTCGTTTTGTTAAAATGGAAAAAGCAAAGTATCGTGCGGTGATTAAATATTTCGTAATTAAGGATATGAAAGCTACCGAAATAAGAGATGAGTTACGGGAAACATTAGGTGAATCTGATCCATCATCCGCCACAATAAGTAGATGGGCAAATTAATTTAAACGTGGTAGAACAAGCTGTGTTGATGAAGCGCGCTCTGGAGCACCCAAAATCGTGACTTCTAAGGAAATGATTATAAAAATCCATAATATTACTACCCAAGATCGACGACTCAAAGTGAGAGAGATAACAGACATGGTAAACATTTCAACAGAACGCGTACACCACATTTTAACGAAAGAATTGGTCATTTCCAAGCTTTCGGCAAGATGGGTGCCGTGATTGCTTACGACTGATCAAAAGTTCACTCGTTTGCGCATTTCCAATGAGTGTTTGGACCTTTTTAAACGGAATCCGGTTGATTTTTGTAGTCGATTTGTTACTTGCGATGAAACTTGGATACACTACAGTACACACGAAACTAAACAACAGTCGAAACAATGGTTAGAACGTGGTTCTGCACTTCCAAAGAAAGCGAAAACCACTTTATCGGCAAACAAGATGATGGCATCAATTTTTTGGGATTCAAAGGGCATTTTGCTCATTGATTACCTTCAGAAAGGTGCCACAATAAACGGACAATATTATGCAGAACTTCTACAAAAATTAAATGTTGAGATTCGTGCTAAACGGCCAGGAATGGCAAAGAAAAAGATTCTGTTTCACCAAGACAACGCTCCCTTGCATACCAGCACAGTTGCGATGTCCAAAATCCACGAGTTGCATTTCCAATTAGTACCGCATGCGCCTTATTCGCTGGATCTAGCCCCTTCCGACTTCCATATTTTTCCAAAATTGAAAACGGCACTAGATGGAAAGAAATTTTCGTCTAAAAACGAGCTTATCATCTACGTAAATGATTATTTTACAAGCCTTCCGGAATCGCATTTTAGAGATGGCATAAGGGCATTGGAGCACCGTTGAAATAAATGTATTGCTCTTTTAGGAGAATATATTGAAAAATAAAAATTATTTTGTATTTAAAAAATTTGTTTTACTTTTCCATTCTCACTACTTGTCAAACTACCCTCGTATACATATAAATTTCTAAATCAATGCTATCAAAAGCGAAGCGTATATTCATAAAGATGACTAATTTATCTTCTATGTACATTAATACTCTTCCATGATTTGCTTTACTGACTATTTACTTTCCGTTCTGGTCGATCTACCTTTAACAAATACCTGTTATACTTAATTAAAAAGGTTATGTATTCAGTCCATTAGTTAACAACTAAACTTTATGTATTAGATGCGTAAAAGGATAACGCATAACTCATTTTCTCTAATTTAATTAAGGTAAAGAGAGATAAAGACATACATTTTAATAGTCACATTACGAGATACTTTTGGCGTCATACGCGTATGTAATTACCGCAGTTGAGGGTGTAACGTTGTAATTATTGCTAATTACTTTTATTCCTGCTGCTATATATTGAGGTCGTTAGTGGATTTTCGAAAAAGTATTGAGCCTTTAAGCTGCATATACTGGGATTGTTGGTGGGTTCTCGAAAAAGTATTGAGGCTTTTATAGTCTAAATTGAGACAATTATTTATATACATTGAAATAATATTTTACATACCCTTATTAAACTATGTATGCGTTATTTTTTCCATGACCTTCTGCCACTGTAAAAGTTTGTAATTTTTAGGCAAACAATTGTGACAAGTGCTTTTCAGACTATTTTAAAACTAACTTAACACCAAACTTGTTCAATTTCTGCAGAACAGAAACCGAAACAAATGGTAATCTGACGGTGTTAAGTCAGAGCTACACAAAGGATGCATTCGAACTTCCCTCCAAGTTCTCGCAATTTTTGCCTGGTAGTTAAATATGTATATTGTTTAGTGTTATCGTGGTGGAAAACGACACCCTTTCTGTTGACAAATTTCGACCGTTTTTCTTGAATTGCTTGTTGCGATCTTGCCAATCGTAGTTGACAGTAAAAGTCCAGGTCAAGCATTTTATTACGTCACAGCATCTCATACTACGCATGCCCTTCCAATGCCACCAAACGAGCAAGGAATCCAGTTCACACCAGATAATTCTAGAGAAACACAGTCTTTTACTGAAAATGGGTCTGAAAGGTTGGAATGGGGTTTAAAGATGGTTTTAATGTTGTTTGAAAGAAGTATTCCACTAATGTCGTCAGCGATGCCTTACAATAGGCTTTAGAGAGCGGGGATGATGTTTGTTGGGTATTGGGCTATGGAATTCTTGGATTAAGATGTCGGGCTATGATCTGTTGAATATCATATTTGGAGAAACTATTTTTTTATAACGGTATTGACAATTTGACTTCATTCCTGCGGTAGAGAATACTGGTCAGATATGTTGAAAGCCCTTTGAACTAACAAGTTGATGACGCCCTGTTTTTGGGCGGGATGATAATGGGAAAGGGCGTTTAGAACTGCTTTAATTGTGTTCGATGATAGAGATTTAGTTCCTTTGCGATATGGCTGCTTACATACCGGTCTTGCTCTTTTACCAAAATTTCATCAACTTTTTCTGTGATTTATGGATGCTAGCATGTTTTATATCGGAATTTCCATAACGCTGGAGACTGCTGCTTTTTGTAACGTACCTTTATCATAAAGAGCACTATCAACTGTCAGTTTTCATTTGAAGCTAAGCATAACCTGATGCAACTCATATTACCTCAGACTTATGACTAGAATGAGGAATATGGTCGGCACACTATAGGCGTGCGCTTGATTGGTAAATAAAATAAATACTTATATGTAATTGATGAAACGTGATGCAACGTGATAAGCAACGTCTTCAATGTAATCGCAAATAGGATAAGATTGGTTAAATGTATGAAACATCAGATATGTTTCCATAATTGTTTCAGCAAATCAAATTCGTAGAAGATGACGATACAAATGGTTCCATTGTGCTAATTATGATACTAAATATAGAATTTCACAGGCTGTCATTACGTTCACATATAATCAGAGTCTTTTATTGTCCAATTTCGATTTAATTATATTTTCCATACGTTCACGAGCAGATGATATAAAATTTCGTAACGTTTTCGAACCAGGTAATTTACTACGCATTTTTATTTGAATGTTAAAAGGAATCATTCAAATGTTAGTAACACCCTGTCTACTACATATGTTTCAAAGATTCACTCATCATCGGGTAGACTTTTGTTATTAACGAACGATTATTTTTTTCTGTATCGAAAAGATACGATAAACTCTACCAAAGAATCGTTCGTTAATGACACAAGTCTACCTGACGATGAGTGAATTTCTGAAACATATGTAGTAGACAGGGAGTTATTAGCATTTGAATGATTCCTTTTAACATTCATTTATGCGGCAAATCGCCGAGGTATCAAGCGTCTGTCTACACACGCTCTGGGTACTTTGTTCTCAACCATCACACCAAAAATATAGAAGGCCAGCAGTGGAAATAGATAGTGAAGAAAACGATTGAATATCGAAGGAACAAAACTATCAATGTGAAGATTAATCACACCGACGATTGAGAGCAAAAGGACAGAGACCTAGCTCAAATAAACTGCAAAGAAGAAGAAGGTGTTCTCAACAAGCGAGATAGACGCGTTCTCACTTTGTCGTTAAATACATTCTTGTGTTGGACGAGAGAGGGAGGCAATGTTTATTCATACGCATATTTATTCCAGAATGAATAAAATTATTCGTTATCTAATAAACAAAACGGTAGATTGCACACCATTAATATTGAACATAAATCGAATGGAAATTGCTCATTCGATCGTACGCCAGTTTCTTTTTTCTTTGTGCTGCCTACTGTCCACGTGTTTTTTACAGTCATATTTCGCCCAGCACATGAGCGATCTATCCTAAAGTAAGCGTTTAACTTATGCGCTGTCGTACATTAAATTCAAATATTTGCAAATTAACTTACTTACTGTGACTACTTACGTAGCTGCGTACAAACGTACAAAACCCCGTAATACAAGTGAACACCTCCGAACAAAGACCCACACTGCATTAGATACATACATATCAGCGACCAAATACCCTCTACATTCTCGGCGTACGTCTAATGAATCGCTGACCGAATTTCCGCACTATACATGACTCATCTAACAAAAAAAATCTCTTTTTACTGTTTCGACAACCTCTTCTTTAATAATAAAATAATATAAATTTTATTTTTTAGTTTAATTTATATATTTTATTATTATTCTAGTGTTCGAACAAATTTTGAACGGTAGTGCGCATCTGTGCGATTAATAATTTATTTCTGTAAAACTTCATTTTTTAATATGACCGGTCGAGCAACTAATTAATAGAATTCACAATTCGCAGTGTCTGTCTCATATTCCTATACCTACAAGTTCAACTTTCTACTAACCGAAAAATTACGAACTGCGAATTTATTCATGGCAAAAGGCAATTTAATTTCATTTATGTGTACAACAAATGCATGTATGTATGTATGTAGTTAGTGTTAAATGCAAGAACACGGCAAAAAAAGTGGAAATATAATAATTAATTAGTTGTATAATATATAGAAGTGGATTAATTGTATTGTTAACCTACTATGCATTGTTCGAGTATTAGTAAGCGAAAGAAATTTATATACGAACTTATACATAGTTTCTTTTATGGTGCACTTGATTTTTTTTTTAGAAACACGATTTGATTGTGATTTTCATTGTGCTTTTATTTCAATCGATTTACTGGTATTATTAATGAGGTCGCAGCTCTTTGTTTTCAAATAATTGAAGTTTATAGACTCATACGGGGGGAACTATGAGCACTAGGTGTATATACTTTTAGGAAAAATTCGGTGTTCCGCAAGATTCGAACGTGACACCGTGACCTAATTGTTTCTCTTCGTTATTTTGCACAGTACCTGATAATTAAATAAGCTCATCCTACAATTTTACAGTTTTAACAGAATAAAATGCAAACACATGGAATTTAAAATGTATACTTCTACATTACATTTACTAATATAGATTTGAACACATTTATGACTATAAAATATGCAGTACTGTGCAAAAGAAAGAAGCACCTAACAATATTTTCCAAAACTTATTTACTAAAACGTTTTTACTAATAATTATTGGGTTAATTTAATGTATAATACTGAATACATCTTTCCAAGAACGATTCACTTATTGGTAGAAACATAATCACTGGAAATTTCCAAGTTTATAACATCATACTTCCGCCTAGGGGTGAGATCAACCGCCTGATAAGAGGATTAAAGTAATAAATTTTATTGCACCACGATGCTCTGTTTTCTCTCTTTTGTTTTTAATTCAGTGGTAGATACGACACAGAGCGGTTCCACAATAGAATTTATTTATATTCTTAAAAAACGCGCCTACGAGTGAAATTTTCATTTTAAGAAAAAATTGTGAGCTGTAAATTGTTACAGCAGATATAAAATGCCTAGAATAGTATTACCAGATAGAAATAAAGCTATCGTTTTACACCAAGAGAATTATAGTCAAGTGATAATATCAAAGATAATGAAACAAAATGAAAAACAAAAGGAATGACTGAAACCGGCAGTATAAGTGATAGACCAAAGTGTGAATGTCCAAAAAAGCTCAGTAAAGCTAATGCACAGTTTTTAAATGTTAGTTCCTTAAGAAATCGTAAGAAAATTAACGCAGAACTAGCTCAAGATCTTGCGCGAGGATCTGGTACTTCGGTACATGCTTCAACAGTAAGGCGATTCTTGCTCAGATCAGGCTTGAGGGGATGCGTGGATGTGAGAAAACCCTTACTGCGACGAGGTAATAGAGAGAAACGATTAAAATATGCCAAAGAACACGAAACCTAGGAATATGATGAGCGGCGACGAGTACTATGGACTGATGAATTTAAATACAAATTATTTGGAACGAACAGACGTCAGAATGTATGTTAGACGACCTGGTGAATCGTTATTGGAACCATGTTTACACACTACCATAAAGCATGAAGGAGACTATATCCAAGTTTGGGGTTGTATTTCGGCAGCAGGTGTGGGTAAAATTGTAAAAATAGAGGGTAAATTAACTGGTATGGAATACAGAACACTATTAGAAGAACATTCCATACCATAAGGGCAGCGACTTATTGACAATAATTTCATTCTACAGCAAGCTAATGATATCAAGCATACCTCAAAACTTTTGAAAACTGATTTAACACAGCAGGAAGCAAATGGAGTATTGCAGACTATTATATAGCCACCTCAAAGCCCTGACTTAAATATTATTGAGCATGTGTGGGAATATCTTGACAGAAAAAAGGGAGGACCAAAGAACAAAAATTAACAGTAGAACATACTACAGGAAGAGTAGTACAATATTCCTGAAAATTTCATTAATTCATTAATGGAAAGCCTACCAAGAAGAATGCAGAATACCATAAAAAATAAAGGTGGTCATACAAAATAATGAAAATTTAAGTTGTTTATGTTCAAATATCGATGTGTGTCAGTTTTTATATCATACATTAAAAAAAATTTAACTTGTGTGAGGTTATTATTTATCCTTTTATAATAGTTTCTTGTAAAATTCAAAAAGGTGCTTCTTTCTTTTGCACAGTACTGTATTTGTTTCAATTTTTGATCAAACTTTCCTTAGTTTGAATGACCGTTTAGTACATGCTTTTACAGTGTCTTTTAATTTTCTTCTTTCTTTTCAGGCTTTTCAGATATTATCTTTTAAAACGCAAATATTCTCGATTGGATTTAGGTCCAGTGAATTAACACTGGTACAATGAAATCACAAAAAACATTCTGGACCGATTCCGCCGTATAACACGGAGCCCCAACGACCCTTCGACAACATACAGAGGTACTGTTCCAGCACCAGTAATGCATGACAATACCACCATAACAATATTTAACACTTTACGTCACACATTCCTTTCCATTCAGATGTTCGTCTCACATATTTAATAGACTCTGTAACCGCTTCGAGTCGTGGATCATTGATGAATAAGACCTGTAATTGAGAATTTAACAACAATAACTAAGACGTAATACAAGAAAGTATTTCTAAAATGTTTGCGATGTAATTGCATACAAACACCTTTCTCCATTCTCCAGCAGTAAAATGGTGATGCATTTTGGTTCATCGAAGATACTTTTTCTTCATGGTTTCGGTTAAATGCAGTTTCTTCACAGGCCGGCAACATTTTAATCCAGCGGCGTATAATCGAGTTCGCAAGGTCTCCTTTAATATCTCTATATGAAAAGGCTGCAGAAGATGTAAAAACTCTCTAACGAAAGCATGTCAGTTTTGCAAAGAAATGTTAATAATTTTTCTACCCTTTCTTTCGATGGTCTGCCCTGCGGCGACAGTGTTGTCGATACCTTGATGTTGAGGGCAAATTTTCTCTGTGAAGTGTTACAATTCTTCCCATTATTGGGCGTGGAACTTACTTTTCTGACAATTTTGCTTTGAGGATACAAAGCAATTCCTAATAAAGTATTTATTCCAATTTTTTCACTGTTTGTAACATCTTTCCTTTCGTCTGTGGAGCATAAGCTCGTTATAAGAAAATGACGTATAAAATTATAAAATTAGTGCACCACTAATCTAACTATAACTCACTGAACTAAAAACAGTAAATACGTTATCACAAACACATTCTTTTAGTGTCATAACAATTATGAATAATTTTTTTATGAAAGCATTATACCACCTCTTCACATTCCTAGGATTTAGCGAAAGCAGGTAAGGACTATGGGTTCGGTAAGGGATTAGCCATCCCGAAACTTAATGCTTTGAATGAAATAAATGAATATGAAGTATGTATGTATATTGTAGGCTAACAGTCTGTGCATTAAGAAATACATATGTACATATATCTTTCCGGAAGGGTACAATAAATACAAATATGTATTTTAAAAATATTAGCAGTTATGGCAACGAATGATTTTGTAGTTCATCAATTGCTTCAGCTACTCCTTTGTAATTATTATAAAAAAATATTATTTAAAATATATTAGGTCTATTGGCAAGTTCTGTCTGTTTTTAGAGTAATACAAAATAATACATTTTTCATATCTTGAATAAACCTTATTTAATAATATAATTTCCAGCATTATTTATGACCTCCTGCTAGCGTGACGGCAATTTGTACATCCCATTTTTAAAAAAGACTTATTCCTAGAGGCGAAAAATTGAATCAGCACTTGTCTGATATCTTCTTCGTTTATGAATTTTTTGCCCTGCAAGACATTTTGTAAGGACAGAAACAAGTGATCCACCATACTCCCCGGATCTAGAATCGTCCGATTGGTTCTAGACCCGGGCAGTATGGTGGATGAGACAGAATTTCCTAGCCTAGCTCTACGAGTTTCTGACAAGTCCTCAAAGCAGTATGTGGCCTGGCATTATCGTGAAGCAGTATGATGTCCTTCCTATTAAACATTGCCGGCCTCTTTTCTTGTAGCGCTGTTTTTAAATTATCCAATTGCTGACAGTACCTCTCCGAAGTTAGCTTCTCGTTCAGTGTCGACAGCTCAAAATGTATTGGTGAATGTCCCACCATATACATAACATTTCCATACTCAGGCTCAACTTCAGTTTAAAAGTGAAGGGGGCAGGTTTTCCGGATTCACAATATGCCTTTTTCCTCACGATATTTTCATAGGTAATCTTCCTTTCACCCCCAGTTATCCGGCTCAAGAAGGATTCGATTTCGTTCCGCGCAAGCAGAGATGTCCATATGGTAACTCGATTATTCAAATTCTTCTCACTTAACTCACATGGCATCCATCTCGAATATTTACACACCAGTACTGGTTCCCAAATATGGTCCAAAATGGTTTGTTAAACTGAATCAAGCCATTTCGCAATCTCAGATTTGTTATAAAAAAGGATTTTGCTCTAACATGATCTTGACAGTATCGTCATCGATCAAAGATGGTCGCAGAGAGCGTGGCTTATCAAAAACGTCGAAATTACCTATTTTAAATTTTTCGAACAATCTTCTGCATATTTTATCAGAAACTGTACCTTCACCAAACACTTTCGATAAATTTCTACACGCTTTCGATAAAGTTCATTTACGCCACTGTATTTTGTATGAATCCCAACAAGGAAGAGTAGCATTCCTTGCGTAAGTGAACTTTATCAGTAGCCATGGATACGCGATCGCAACTCACTTAATACTAACATGAATCATCTTCGTTTCAGTTCATTTGTTAGGTCAGTATGTATACATTCAGTGATGAAAAGAGAGAGCCAAATATACGTCAAACGAATATGCGCATACTTTTTGAAATTTGTTGTAACCGGAACGGGCAGAATTTTCCGGTTCACTGAATTATTATTCACCATAATTGAGACCTGGGCTAATTTAATTATTAAATACTCTAGTTATCTGCACTAATTACCTCAAAATATTTCGTAAATCAATAGACCTATTAATTTTGTATATGTTCGACAAAGGCAGGTAGACTAACGATTATTGGCATTATACGAAATGGGTATCTATTAATGCTTTTGTTGACATACATTTGATCGATTTCAAATTAGAAGATATGTAAGACTGTCATATTTTAAATTAGTGTAAAAAAATAAATTTGTGAAAATATGTACATATGTAGTTGCTGCGACTTGACTATAGTATCGCAAAGTTAAAAAATATCGTGTCACTTTTCAATTTGTATTATAAAGATATTTCAAATTGAGCGGTTTTTTTAAAGAATAAATAAACTGAATTTGTCTGGGTATATGGGCATTTAAAAAGTGTGATGTATGACATTTATAAAAATGGCTTCATACACGGTACAACAACACGTTCAAATTGTCGAATTATTTTATGAAAATCAGAGTTCTGTGAAAAGAGTTTTTAAAAAATTACGTGAATTTTATGGTCTACATAATCGTCCAACTGAAAGAACTATTGGTTGAATTATTAAAAAGTTTCAAGAGACCGGTTCCGTGGAAGATCAAAAAAGTGAAAAATACAGTCGTAGTGGTCGTTCACAATAAAATATTGGTTTGGTTCGTGAAAGTGGTGCTGAAGATTCTGAAATGTCCATTAGACGACGTCCACAACAACTTGGACTTAGTGGATCAACAAGATGGCATATTTTACACCAGGATTTAGCTCTGAAGACATAGAAGGTTCAAATAACACAGGAACTGAAGCCATTAGATAATTTAAAACGTCATTGATTTGTCGATTTCATCATTGAACAACTAGCTGATTTTTCTCAAAAAATAATGTTTTCCGATGAGGCACATTACGAACTTGGTGTTTGTTAATAAACAAAATTGCCGTATCTGGGGTGAGGAAAATCCACGAATTATTCACGAGAAATGAGTTACTGTTTGGTGTGCATTATGGTCAGGTGGTGTAATCGGACCTTACTTCTTTGGAAATGCTGCTGGTGAAGCTGTAACTGTCAATAGTGATCGATATCGTCGGATGATAACCAAATTTTTGTGGCCTGAATTAATGAATATTGATCTAGAGGATATGTGGTTTCAACAGGATGGCGCTACACCACACTTCGCACATGAATCAATTGATTTATTGAGAGAAAAATTTCTCGAATGTGTAATCTCAAAAAACAGTGATGTTAATTGGCCACCAAGATCATGTAATTTGACACCGTTAGACTATTTTCTTTGGAGTTATGTGAAAAGTCAGGTTTATAAAAACAATCCACAATCAATTCCTGCTTTGAAAGTTGAAATTATTCGTGTCATTGGTGAGATAGAGCCTCAATTATGTCAAAATGTCATAGAAAATTTTAACAAAAGAATGGACGTCTGTGGAGCTGCAAGAGGAGGCCATTTGGCAGATATTATTTTTCGCGTATAAATGTCATAACTGATACTTCAATTACCAATAAAAAGTTTTTGAAAGCGAATGCAAAATATGTGTTTTATTTATTCTTTAAAAAAACCGCGAAATTTGAAACACCTTTATTATAGTCCCAGAAAATTCAGTTGTTAGTAAAGCTGTTGATTATAGTCTAAAATCAATATACGACATCGAATTAGTTTGAAATACTAAAGTAATTCTGAAACGATTAAAATATGTATAACTTTTGTAAACCTGGTATTATGGGAGTTTGAAACTGCTAAAAATAATAAATTTTCTTAGCGTTTCCGTAAATTAAACGAGCAAGAAATTATTAAAAGTAGCTGCACAAGATTCTGGTGCATAGCCAACATGTTACTTGACCTCTTGTTTTTGTATTTAGTCTCGTATAAAGATACGCCTTGTACACATTACAATTTGGAAGATGATGCATTGCAACCAGGAACATATTACGAGAAATATTGCAGAAAATCTTAAATACATTTAAGTGTAGTTTCGATAATTGTCGAACATATAACGACAGAAGCAGAAGCAGTTAAGCTCTGAGGATGTCTTATGCAAGTGAAAAGGAAACATCGGAAGCAGAAGTAGCAAGAACACGATTCGAACCAGGAAGCCAAGATGAAGTAACAGAAATCTTTTCAAATTCAACATTTATTATTTAATCTTAGTTTCCCAAAATTGATAGAAATGGCTTGCTTCTAAATAGAAAGATTATTCCAGCTAACATCGCTGTTAATCAACGCCCGAATAATTACTAAGAATAAAAAAAGAAATATTTAAGCACTCTTCGAGAGGCTCTGTCCATACACAGTGTTGAATATTATCTTGTGTTCTTTTTTCTTACAATTTTACATTTTCGTTTCTATATTTAGAATATAAATAGTCCTAAATACGAAATTTGATGATATTGTAACTTCAAAAAACCTTTATGACATGTATATTCTATATTTAGAAAAGTAGAAAATCTTAAGTAAAATAAATAGAAACATATGGTGTGTATATTATATTTACATGGCATATAAGTCTATACAAAAATATGTAAAATATTTAAGAAGTTACTAAAAAATAGCATTATTATATTATAAACCATCTAAGCATAATTTGGTCGCTACATTTATTTGATCAAGCTACGTATATTTTAATATACATATTTGTTTTTATAGAATTTGAAAATCATCTTAAGATAGCTCTATATGTAGTATTTTATGAGAATTGTGACAAACTATATTTAAAAAAATTTGTGCGCGTTTATTAAAAGAATTATGCGGCTTTAAAAATAAGTTTTTAGTTTGAAAATTATTGAAATTTTGTACGCTCACAACAGCTTCATTTGCTTCAAATAAAGCCTAGACCTTTATAAATTAAAAATCAAAGTATATAATATAAAGTAATAAGAATCAAAGATAAAATTTTAAATTTTATAAAATTAAATAAATCACTTACATGTTTCTTATGAACCGGATATTCCTTTATAACTTTATCTCGTATCGACTTATAGATTCTTCATCGACTTCGTTCTCTTCGAAAAAACTTCTTTTCTTCGATAGAGAAACAAAGAAAGACAAGAATAAAAGAAACAGAATACGTCCGATCAACAAAATTAAATGTTAATTTCACAAAGTTTTAAACAAGAACACCACTTAATTCTGCATATATTCTCCACTTATTGTTCCGGAATTAGAAAATATAAAAATGAAATTTCAAATTCTTGTCACTGCATTCATGTGCTTTATTTGAACGTGTTATGCTATTGAGAATACAATAACATACTGCCGCTTTCTACTGGTCTTTCTTATACTCACGCCAAGGAGTTAAATAATTCATGCAGACTTGTGGCTGGTTGATGTTCGACTAACAGACGGATAAGTACGAATCTCAAACGATCATGCTTATTACAACTCATTTCATGTTTCCCGCTACGTCAAAATAACGAAACGGCGCGGCTCAGTTGGAACAAATGAATTCATTTTGAACAAATAAAACAAATCAAAAGACATGTAGATCTGCATTAATATTTTAAGAATGAGTAAAACGTGCTGGTTATAGGTTACGACTTTCTTTTACTGCCTATGCAGTTTTTAATGTTATCTTGATCGAATCGAAAAAATATAAATAAACAATGGGTTTTTATATCAATTATATTCTCTAGTTTCCATAGTTAAAAGTATTAATAATAATCCACGCCTTCGCATCCAATTTAAGTAAACACCAACTACAGGGGGCGTTGACAAACCATGCATTATTATTGCGCTCCCGATGCGACTTAAGATCTTTGGTTGTCGGCATTCGTTTAGACCTGCAACCATATCCTGAGATCACAAGTGACCTAAGTACAAAAATTTATCAAATAAAGCCCTTAAAATTACTATAAATGTTATATTGTAACAAATAAGAAGAATCATACATATAATTTTTTGACATACGAGGGAGCGTTTTTATATTCGCGGAATAGGGGACAAGGGATGGAAATAAAAAAACCAAATTATTTTTCTTTTTCAATATATTCACCTGCAAGACGGATACATTTTTCACATCTTTCAATTAATTTATTTATACTCTCATAAAAAAATGATTTCTCTTTATCTGCAAAATACGCCGAAACTGCCTCCTTGACTTCATCATCGGCAGTAAATTTTTTACCCCGCAGCTCTTTTTGCATTTTCGGAAACAGGTAATAATCACTCGGGGCCAGGTCTGGGCTGTAGGGTGAGTGATTCACAATTTCGAAGCCCACCTTATGCAGGGCAGCTAACGCAACGCGGCTCTTGTGGACGGGCGCGTTGTCGTGCAAAAGCAGAACACCTTTTGTCAATTTTCACCGTCTTTTATCTTTAATGGCTTCTTTTAGTCGCTCTAATATTGAAGCGTAATATTCTTCGGTTATAGAAACACCTTTATCTTTATAATCAATCAACAATATTCCTTCCGAGTCCCAAAATACCGTTGCCATGAGTTTCCCAGCTGATTGTGACACTTTAAATTTCTTGGGAGGTGCTGTGCCCTTTTTATGCCACTGCATGGAGTCTTGTTTGGACTCAGGTTCATAATGATGAACCCAAGTTTCGTCTCCAGTAACAATTCCACTCAATACACCATCCTTGCCTTCATTACAGAGGTCCAAAAATGCACGCGAACACTCTACGCGCTGTTGTTTTTGCGGCGGCGTAAGCATTCTCGGCACCCATCTTGCGCTGACCTTAGACATGCCGAGATGATCGTGTAGGATTTTAAAAATTGGTGTATCGGATACTCCAACCATTTCTGCGAGTTGTTTCTTCTTTAGTCGAGCATCTTCGAGTACAATTTGATCAACTTTTTGGATAAGTGCTGGCGTGGTCACCTCAATGCTCCTGCCCGGCCTCGGGTCGTCTTCAAGGGATTCCCTTCCTTGTTTAAATAAACTATGCCACTTGTACACCATGTTTTTTCCTGGACAAGAGTCGCCGTAAACCAATGACATCTCATTCATTATGGTCGCGATTGATTTTCCTTGCCTGGTAAGGAACTTTATAACGGCACGATATTCGATTTTTTCCATATTTCACTTTTCACTCCTGATTATGTTACTTGGTTGACGATAGCTCAAAGACTAACTGTCTAATAACAATGAAACTTCGTATTTATACTAATCATGAGTCGCTGCACAGACCACGCCCCCAATGCGCCTACTCACCCCTCTACAACCCGCTCATTCCGCGAATATAAAAACGCTCCCTCGTAGTCTCTCTAAAGTTGAGTGCAAGTATTCCACCGCTTCGGAAGTGGATAGATACGACATTTAAAGAATTCTTTTCGTCATGACTGTAACCGTGCACCGCGGTTTTTATCTCTTCATTACTTCTGAAGTGCTTGCCTTCCATTGCTTCTTTGAGTGATTCGAATACATGAAGATCACTAGGAACAAGATTCAATTTTACATAGTCTGAACTGTCAAATGGGCTGTATGCTGTTGGGTGTTGTCGTACTGTAACAACACACCTGAAGAAGAAAGTCCTCATTCTTTACTCCTGTTTGCAGAGCAAAGCTGATTTATAAGCATTTCTGAAGAAGACGTACTGGTTATTACGATTCTTCCATCCATATAATGTTCGAAAATTACTCCTTTGCATTCCAGAAGAGAGTGAGCATTACGGAAGTGCGGATTTATTGCTTTCGGCGATGATCTATAGCGCTATTCCTTGCTTGACCTTTTCATTTCTGATTTGTGAAACCCAGGTCTTAGCCTGTAACGATTTTTCCAGAAACGCATCACCTTCGACGTGGAAACGATGCAAAAGTTCTTTACAGGCACGCGATGATCTTTCAATTCGGCAGTCAAGTACGGTTTTCCACTAATTCCTCCGTTATTACGTGGTGAGTCTGTCTCGGTCTTAGGGTATCCTCAACAGAAGTGACACCGCTTCTAAACTTTCTACAACACTCGTGTACTTGCTGCAGTGTCAATCACTACGGCATTGTCATTCTGCGTTTAATTTCGATTGGTTTGACACCTTCACTACTCAAAAACGCATAGCAAATCGCTACTTAAAATCGATGCATGTCGGTAGTGGGAAAGCCATCTTTTTACTGATGCGTGTTTTCGCATCATTCTAGTACTTGTCGGCCACTTTCTTAAACTCAAGGGACACTACTTCTGCATATCAATTCAATATTACAACTTTTGGAAACTTTGTTGCACTGTTAAGTTTTTCGTTTGGTACACCCTCGTACATTTAAAGTTGTACTGGATTTGTTAATATTGGCCAAGTTATATAGCTTGATGCCTTTTCTTTGAGGTTATATGTGTATGTTTTTTGCATTTCTGTTAGAAATTCAAAAAATATTATTTCAAATTGTAAATCTATTGAACTTTTCAAAACATGATGTATCTATTTAGTTATAGAAATTTATTTTAATGCTAAAGGGCCATTAAGTAACTAAAAATTATAACATTATGAGGATGAACGTAATGATTGTGATTATGTATCGAAGAAGAAAACCTACACGCATTATTTTCATTACAAACAATCAGAATGAGACAAGTCTTCGATCGCCCCTCAACCTTCTTTAAATGCTTGTTTAACATTTCGTATGATAGTGTTCTCCATGAAGTTAACGATTCAACACAAGTAATTTATTTGGCAACACATAATTGCGGATAAATTTGGTTCAATATTTTTATTCATTCTAAAAATCGTATAGCACACTTGTATGCATTGGTACCATGCGGAAATGATGCAAGCAATTATTATACTCGTATTTGTCTTTCAGACAGTTTTAATTTTCAAAACGAGATAAAATTATTACTTCTAGTTCAGTTTTTTCGATAGAAACTGTAACTTTAATTGTGATTTTTGTTTTAAACGTTTGTAACTCAAACATCCATCTTTCGTCCTCAGTTTGTCACTTTTTAAAGACAATCCATCCCTCTTAAATTTAATAATTTTCCATAGTCATTTCCTTTACTCTGTCGATATTTTCTTCAGTTAGAAAGTTACAGTTGGACCAGATGAGACAAGTCTTCAACCACTTCTCAACCTTCTTTAAATGCTTTGTACCGCTCGTTTGATCTTGTTTTCCATAAAATTAACGATTCAACACAAGCAATTTGTTTGGCAACAGAAAATTGGAAGCAAATTTGATTCGATATTTTTATTCGTTCTAAAAATCGTATAGCACACTTGTATGCATCGGCACCATGTGCAAATGGTACAAGCAATTATTGTATTTGTACCTAGTCAAGTCATAAATACTGGTACACATAAAAATCGACGCCAAATGAAAAAAAATTTCTTTTTTGCTTTTATTGGGTTATTCAAGGGCTAAAAATCTTAGAACAACTTATTCGAAATTACTTCCATTTGCCTTCCAGCACGACTTGAGACGATTTCATGCATGGGGAAATTGTTGTCCACTGCACGGACAAGGTCTCGCTTCAACGACTCAATATTTGGGTGTCGAGTAGAGCAAGCCATGCCCTCTAGTGCGGACCACAACTTGTAATCCAACGGGTTGAGGTCTGGACTACCAGCTGGCCAATCGTCCGTTGATATGATGTCCGGAACGTTGTTTCTGAGCCACAGTTAAGTCGTTTTTGCTTTGTGAGCTGGAGCAGAGTCTTGCTGGAAAGTCCATGGCTTATTGGTGAATATTGATTGGCTGAGAGGCTTCATAATGGGTTCCAAGACGGTCGATTGATATACTTTGGCCGATGTTTTTACTCCTTTCTCGCAAAAATGGAGCTCGGTAACGCCATCGTAGCTCACTCCCCACCATACCATTACAGACGCGGGATGGTGGCCTCTTTGAACCCTCGGGATGAGTTGGGATGCTTCTTTGGGTGACCGAGCATACACACGATCGTTCTGTTTATTGAACGGTTCTTCTACATTGAAGATTTTCTCGTCGGTAAACAGAATTTGTCTGTGAGTATTATCCGCGTACCGGCTGAGTAACGCTTTCGATTTTCGCTTGCATTTTTCCTTCAATGCAGCCGTTAGCAGGTGTCCAGTGTGTCGCTTGTACGCGCTGAGTCCCAAATCTTCTTTGATAATGCGAGACATAGAATTTTGCGAAATTTGCATTTCCCGGGACAAGATTTTCTGTTTTCGCTGCGGTTTTCAGTCGATTCGTTTCTTCACGGCTTTGATTGCTTTCGGAGTTGTCACAGTGCGCGGACGGCCGGATCTTTGACGGTTTCGTACTCCACCAGTATCGTCAAACGACTTCACAGCACGATACACAAAATTGCGAGTGATTCCAAGCGGTCGCAACGTCATAAATATATCGCCTTTTCCAATGTTGCATTTTAGGAGGCCAACTACAACAATACGATTTTCGATGTCGCCCCATTCCATGATTGTAAACAATTAATGTCAAAAATTTTATACTTCACAATGAAGCATAAATATCAACTATCAAATCGCAATCAATACGAAATGGATGCGCCTAGTGTTGCATTCGTAATGAGTGCGTTCAGTTGTGTGCCAGTATTTATGACTTGACTAGGTAGTTCAAACAACACCATAAAGCATTTGAAGTTTTGGTTTAAAAACTAGATAAAATTTAATTGCCTTTTTTTGTTTTAAAAATGCTTTTCAGACGCCTAATAATAATCATAACCAATGTTGTTATAACATTATCTGTTAAAATATGCGACATTTAAATTTTTCATAAAGGTTTCTAGCAGGGTCATATTAAATCATATCATAAATAAAATTTATCCTACGTTTATGTTTGTTTAGTCTACGTGCGAATACAAATACAATAATATGTAGTAAATTTTAAATAAAACTGTTTATTTACATATTGGGTAACTGTTGTATTCATTACCCTTCATAAATACTTTACCAAGGTTAGATAGAAAAAATGAGGTTATGCGCTTACAGAAGAGCTTGTAACATTTTCAGAATGACTGCATAACAGCTACTTTTACTTAAGGCGGAAATGAACTACATATATTGCTCAAAAAAGATTACAATAGACTCACTCAAAAATTAGTAAATGAATTATTTTGTATGCCGGTGTTACATAAAGTACAGGGAGTTTCAAAAAGAATATGTGTATTTCGAATGCATATATTTATTAAACTTTAAGACATACGAATATGAAACTTTACACACATATTTATGAACCTCTCAAGTTCAGATTACAGATGTTCAATATGTCCTCCATCAGCGACACGAACAATATCACATCGATACTCAAGTTTCTCCTATACTTGGACAAGCATGTCCTTCGTCACTGATGTTATGGTAGTACGGATCCGGTTTTTCAACTCTTCCAGGTTCTGTGGGAATGGTGATACATAAACGTTGTCTTTAATGAAAGCCCACAGGAATAAGTAACAGGTTGTCAAATTCGGTGACCGTGGAACCCTCCTTGACGACCAATCTACCGGTTCGGTAGAGTTTCATTCAGATATTCACGCACTTGGCGACTCCAGTGAGGGGGTGCCCCATCTTGTTGAAAAATGAAGTTGTCTTCGTGCAGCCTCAGAAACAACCAATTTTGTAACATAGCGAGATAATGCTGATCGTTAACCGTGTTTTCATCAAAGAAGAATGAGCCGTAAATAGATGATCGGGATATCGCACAAAACACATTGATTTTAGGCGAATCTCGTACATGCTCAATGGCTGTATGTGGCTTCTGTAGACCCTAAATTCGAACATTGTATTGATGTGAAATTGTTATCATTGTCAATAGCATCATGAATCTCGTTACAAAATGCCACACGTTTCCGTTTGTCATCAGGACGCAGAGCTTGTAACAACTGTAACTTGTACGGCTTCATAACCAACCGACGTCTCAAAATACACCAAATTATTGTTGTAGGCAGTTGTAACTCCTGATTGGCACGACGAGTTGATTTTGAAGGATTACGTTGGAAAGCAGTTTGAATTCGTGCAACATTTTCTTCAGAAACACGAGGGCGGCCAGGGCATCTGCGAATGTTCCACCCATTCGGAGCATCAATTTGGTAGCTCAACCTGAAACGTCTTTGCACTGTAATCACGGAATTGCACTCCGCAAACTCGAGAACACAAAATGATTTCTCCTGCGGAGTAGCCATTTTAAACATATGACGGTTAACAAGAAAAACAGAAGACAACTGACATCTAGCGGCTATTAAATAAACTAGACTATGCATTCGTCCATTCATCTTTCAGCGCTTGATTTCTGATTCGCATTGAAAACTCCACGTTTCATCACAAATTGCAATCAATTTTTCAAAAGTTTTCACCTCTTCGAGCTTTTCTAAAGATGTTTTCGCGATTCCTAATTCTATACAATGTTTTAACATCCGGAAAACGATGAGGAGTTCGTCACATTTTAATAGAAAAAATTGATTTTGGGCAGCTATATTCAGTTTATAGCGTGGTTTAAACATAGACCAGTGCTTCAAAGAGATGACTCTTGCACTAGGTGATGTTTGTCCACATCACACAACGACATTCAGGCGATATAGAGAATTTCAAAGGAAAAATTTCATTATGGAGGATGCTGAGAGGCCGGGAAGGCCACGAACATCAGTTACAGAGGAAAGCATTACTACTGTGAGAAAAATGCTTGGCGAGGACATGCGAATGACCTACAAGCAGATAGAGGGTACTTCAGACCTAAATGCACCAGCAATTTGTTAGATTCTGCATGATCATTTGCACGTGAAAAAACGTTGTTCTCTTTGTGTGCCGCATCGACTGACTGAAGAGTAGATGACACGACGTGTGACTTGGTGCCGGGGAATGCTAAAAAAGTTTAATAAGGAACAATCTCGATATGTGAATAATGTCGTAACAGGTGACGAGACTTGGCTGTACTATTATGATGTGCTCCTAAAACTCAAAACAAAGTTTGGGTCTTTGATGATGAGGACACATCCGTAGTTGTCAGAAAATCCCGTTCTGTAAAGAAGAAAATGGTAACTGTATTTTTCAAATCGAGTGGAATTGTGGAACGCGTCGCTTTGGACACACACAAGACAGTCACAGCTAAGTGATATACTGAACGCTGCCTGCCTAAAGTCATTGGATCTGTGAAGAAACTGCGGCCAATGTCAAGAATGGACACCTGGTTCCTCCATCACGATAATGCTCCAGCTCACCGCGGCAAAGCCTGCACCGAATATTGACCACGACAGGATTGAAACTTCACGAACACCCTCCCTACAGTCCAGATCTTGCTCCTTGCGACTTTGCACTGTTCCCGCATGTGAAAATGAAGCTAAAAGGGAGACGGTTTTCCAGTGATGAGGACCTTCTGCGGGCTTGGGACAACGAGTATGCTTTACTCCCTAGTGAAACTTGGCAGAACTGGTTTAAGGATTGGTTTCGGAGGATGAAGAGGTGTATTGAGTGTAGAGGAAATTACTTTGAAAAAATTAAATAAACAAAGCTGTATCCTTTGTATGTTATGTGTTATAACTTCAATAAAATGTCTCGAACAACAGACATTAACTTTTTAAGTTTCAATTCCTTCAAGTGGACTATTGGTGACTATTTTGCTCGCTTTGCACTGTAATTTTCTATTGCATACATTGCGGCTATTTTTATTTTTTAAAATAGTTTAGTTTATTTTTATTTTATTTCGCTTTATTATTATTATAACTTGTTTATTTCTTTGTTTTTTTCTTTTGTACAGTTGTATTTAATCAAACATGTTTCTTTTTTAAACGCTTATTATTATTATTATTATAATTATAATTATTACGTTTGCCTTGTAATTGGAATGTTATGTATTCTGTTTAGCAAATAAATAAATAGAACAAATAAATATTATGAATTGTTACAAATTATTTAGGAAAGTTGTCCCTTCATAAACTTTTACATATGACACCACTATTTTGTTAAAATCGAGTCATTCTGGTTAGTCGTATTTTTTGTTTTAATTTATTTCTTTTTCCATCCTTCTATTTCTTCATTACCATTATTTCAAATTATTATTTCTAGATAACGGAGCTCTTAAACTTTCTCTATTCTACTATTTCCCAGTTTCTTCGTTTGTCTTGTTTAATTCCATGTGATATTTTGTTCCACATATTATTGTTTCCCATGATTATACCAAGCCGTCAGCGAATGCACATTCTGATTATTGTGCATTTTATAGGTTTCTAAATATTATATATCAAAGTATTGAAAGTTACATATTATAAAAAAATGTCCTAGAAGAATATCACATAGTAATCTCTCATAACTTAACTTTTTTTCACATCAAAAAGATTACGTATTTTCTTAATTATATGCTAAATAATAAATATGTAATAGAAAGCCATTTCAAACAATATACAGAACTTTTAAAAACAGCACCACCTGCTACTTCTCATCTGGGTGTAGCACTCAATTGAGAAGTGGCAGGTGGTGTTTTGCAACCCAGTAAATGCTTCAATTGGCCGGAATCGTCATTATGAGTACTAATTTAAATATTACAACTAACAGTGGGTGTGACACTAGATTATATAATTTACAGAAAGAAGTGTTTATTATTGTAATAAGAATCTAAAGTATCGATAACTTAAACTTCTTGTTTTATTATTATTATTATTTTGCTTGTATATATGTATACGACGAATGTCTCCAAACTTCTCTAAATTTGACTTTAGTTCAATTGCGTAAATCTTATACAGTATCTGCTAATTAAATTAGCTCAGGTGTTAATTATGATGAATAATATGTTTTGAGTACATATTATTGTACTTCCTAGAAGGATAAATACACATATTTCATAAACGCACAGACTTTAAGTCTACAATATATACTACTGGCCATAAATGAGGGATCACATACTTTGGATAGAATCGCTCTGTCTTTATACAAAGGGTACTAGGAAAGTTTTGCAATATGACGCAACAATGAATCGTAGGAAGCTGCTTGTTGCTGCATGTTGAGACATGTTCATACGTGCATAGTAGCCGCTGCGCCATGTCGGTGGGCTCAGTTATTCATTAGCAGTGAGAATGTAAAGCGTTTGCGATGGCATCGTGGTCACGAAATGAGATAAGGGCAGTTTTGCGTTATAATTTCGTGCGTGATTTAAACATAGACCAGTGTTTCGAAGAAATGACTCTTGCAGTAGATAATGTTTGTCCACATCGCACAACGATATTCAGGTGGTATAGAGAATTCCAAAGGGGAAATTTAACTAAGAATGCTGAGAGGCCGAGAAGGCCACGAACGTCAACTACAGAGGAAAACGTTACTACTGTGAGGAAAATGCTTGGCGAGGACAGGCGAGTGACCTACCAACAGATAGAGGGTACTTCAGGCCTAAATGCACCAGCAATTCGTTCGATTCTGCATGATCTTTTGCACGTGAAGAAACTTTGTTCTCTCTGTGTGCCGCATCGACTGACTGAAGAGCAGATGATACGACGCGTGACTTGGTGCCGGGAGATCCTAAAAAATTTAATAAGGGCAATCTCGGTATGTGAACAACATCGTGACAGGTGGCGAGGCTTGGCTGTACTATTACGATGTGCCAATCAGAGCTCAAAAGAAAGTTTGGGTCTTTGATGATGAAGACATGCCCGTAGTTCTCAGAAAATCCCGATCTGTAAAGAAGAAAATGATAGCTGTATGTTTCAAATCGAGTGGAATTGTGGAACGCGTCGTTTTGGAGACACAGAAGACAGTCACAGCTAAGTGTTATACTGAACAGTGCCTGCCTAAAGGCATTGAATCTATGAAGAACCTGCGGCCAAGAATGGACACCTAGTTCTTCCATTACGATAATGGTCCAGCTCACCGCGCCAAAGCCTGCACAGAATATTTGACCACGACAGGATTGAAACTTCTTGAGTACCCTCCCTACAGTCCAGATCTTGCTCCCTGCGACTTTGCACTGTCTCCGCATGTGAAAATGATTTTTCAGTGATGAGACCTTCTCCTGACTTGGGACAACGAGTGTGCCTTACTCCCTAGTGAAACTTGACAGAACTGGTTTAAAGATTGGTTTCGGAGGATGAAGAGGTGTATTGAGTGTAGAGGAAATTACTTTGAAGAAATTAAATAAACAAAGATGTATTGTATAACTTTTGTAGTACCCTTTGTACCTGGGCTTCGTTAGGAATAATTGAAATAACAGGCGGAATACGTTTCTGGGAAGTTTACCAATAATATCTGGATCAGTATGTAAATTATATAATCATATTTGTTAGCGTAAAATATTATAATTTCCTTTAATCCTGTTATGACTTGTATTCAGTATTAAAACTTTTCGTGAAAATATTTATTTTAAACGGTTTTTTTCTATATTTCGAGATTGTAATGGTTCTAAGACACAATTTATAGGAATTTGTGGTACCACGCGCAATCTTACAATATAAGAAAAATTTAGTATTTGTCTAGAATCTGTTAGAGTAAGTCGTAATACGAATATTCGTGAACAAGCATACAAAATGCCAAAATAAAAGGAATTGACTGCAGAAATTCGTAGTGCTGTAATAACATTACACAAATAAAAATTGTCACTGCGGACAATAGCGCAAAAATTAAAATTAATATACCATGCAGTGCAATGTACAGTGAAAAGATACATAACAACGAGTGCAATGCAACCAAAAAAACGTGTCGGAAGACCAAGGATGACCACTAGACAAGAAGATTTGCGGCTGGCACTGTTATATAAACAGAATGGATTGTTGACAGCTCCACAGCTTAGCGCAAAATTAAATAAAAATTGTGAAAATTCGGTATCGCTGACTACTGTAAAAAGACGTTTATTAAAGGCAGGACTAAAAAAGCGATTTGCTGTTCGTAAACCATTGCTACGATCACAAAATCGTAAAAAACGATTACAATGGACCAAGGAGTGCTAATGTTAGGATGCGGAAATGTGGAAGTGGATTCTGTGGATGGACAAATCCAAGTTCCAAGTATTTGGAAGTAATCGGCGCGGTTTTGTTCGCAGACGAATTGGCGAAAGAACGATACCAGAATGTGTTGTGCCAACAGTTAAACACGGTGGAGGTTCAGTTCTTATTTGGGGATCATTTTATTTTAATGGTGTTGGAGATTTCCATAGAATCGATGGAATTTTAAGAAAAGAAAGATATTTGAAAATTTTAAAGGAACACGCAATTTCATCCGGCATTAAATTGATAGGAGAAGGTTTTTATTTCCAACAAGATAATGACCCCAAATATAGTGCTAAACTTTGTAAGGACTAAGTGAAACAAAAAGAAGAAGAAAGACTTCTTGTAAATATGGTTTAGTTCGCACAATCGACCGATGTGAATCCTATCGATTTGCTGTGAGATGAGCTAGACAGAAAAGTGAGAGAATACCGTCTAAAATCGCAGCAACAGCTGTGGGAACACTTTACAAATGTTTGCAACAATATTCCAGTTGAAACTCTTGAAAAACTTGTGTTGAGACTACCCAAAATTTGTAAAGAAGTTATTAAGTGGAAGGTGGATATTTTGACGAAAGTCGTTTGAAATAAAAAGTGCCAAATTTCTTTCATAGAACTAATATTATTTTGTTTTATTTGTATAAGAATATATAGTTTATTTAGTAGATTATTCCACTCCAGAATATAATTAACACTTTACTACGAATAAATAATAATTCGTCGTCAAAACTATCAAACTTAAGCCTTTGTAATTACAATATTTACATCTGCTATCACTATCGCAATAAATTACAATGCCCAATTCCAATTGCAGAGTCGAGCTCAATAAATATCTTAGTAGCAATGGCAGGTAATTTTGATAGAGCCTGTGGTTGATTAACATAATCACTTAAAGATATATGTATAACCCCTTTCCACATTAATTTTCGTATTCTGTATACGTATTTCGACAACTAAGTTGTCATCATCAGAAAATAATTAATTAACTTAGTAGTAAGCAATATTTTTCAAGTAATTTAATCGAATTTCAATATCCTTTAAAGTAATAATATGCTGCAAGTACTTAAGCATTTAAATTGATATTGGAAACGATCATAAAATGCAGATCATATACATACACGCTGAATCCCATACCAGGTCGGCTGAAACGTCCCCGGTCTGACACATAGATGGCGTTACTGTTATTAAATCCATATGTTTTTTAGATAGTACTAACCTTCAAATGAAACGTGTCAAAATTTGACAGCAATCCGACCATTAGTTACTGAGATATTGCGTTAAGAGTGAAGCTACTTTTGTTATTTAAAAAAATGGAAAAAAAAGAATTTCGTGTGCTGATAAAGTACTGCTTTTTGAAGGGAAAAAATACCGTTGAAGCAAAAGCATGGCTTGATGAGGAGTTTCCGGACTCTGCGCCAGGAAAATTAACCATAATTGATTGGTATGCTAAGTTTAAATGTGGTGAAATGAGCACCGAAGACGGCGAACGCAGTGGACGACCAAAAGAGGCTGTCACCGACGAAAACATCAAAAAAGTTCGCAAAATCATTTTAAATGACCGTAAAGTAAAGTTGATCGAGATAAAAGGAACGTGTTGCACACATCGTGCATGAATATTTGGGCATGCGAAAGCTCTGTGCAAAATGGGTGCCGCGCGAGCTCACATTCGATCAAAAACAACAACGAGTTGATGATTCTGTGCTGTGTTTGAAGCTGTTAAATCGTAATAAAACCGAGTTTTTGCGTCGATGTGTGACAATGGATGAAACATGGATTCATCACTACACTCCAGAGTCCAATCGACAGTCAGCCGAGTGGACTGCACACGATGAACCGGCTCCAAAGCATGGAAAGACGCAACATTCAGCTGGAAAAGTTATGACGTCAGTTTTTTGGGATGCGCATGGAATAATTTTCATAGATTATTTTAAAAAGGGCCAGTCCATCAACAGCGACTATTATACAGCGTTATTGGACCGTTTGAAGAACGAAATCGCAAAAAAAACGGCCCCATATGAAGAAGAAGAAAGTGCTGTTTCACCAAGACAATGCGCCGTGTCACAATGAAAACAATAGCCAAATTAAGTGAATTGGGTTTCGAATTACTTCCCCATCCACCGTACTCTCCAGATGTGGCCCCCAGCGACTATTTCCTGTTTGCAGACCTCAAGAGAATGCTCGCCGGGAAGAAATTTAGCAGGGATGAGGAGGTGATCGCCGAAACTGATGCCTGTTTCGAGGCTAAAGACAATTCGTACTACAAAAATGGTATCGAAAAGTTGGAAGAACACTATAATCGGTGTATCGCCCTCGAAGCAACTATGTTGAATAATAAAATCGAATTTTGCCAAAAAACTGTGTTTTACTATGGTAGACCGGGGACTTTTCAGTCCGACTGTTAGAAACGATAATAAAATGCAGATCACATACATACACGCTGAATCCTATAGTTTATAAGTGCAGTTTAACTGCTAGGTATCCTCTATTCCTTTATTATATCTCTAATTACGTTACTTATTTTGAAATATACAACTCCAAAATACCTAAATATTTGGAAAGTTTATACGTATCCATAAAATAAGACTTTCTTCAAAATGATAGCAATCAAGTCTAACAAGAGTATCTACTACTTAAATAATATTATAAAAGTAAAGCGACCATAAATAGCAATGAAGAAAGTATTCATTCATCTTATTAATGCATTATCATAAACACCGGTAATTGCAGCAAAATTAAATCAATTACGTTACGAAAGAGTTTAATACTGTATTTGTGAGAACTAGTTCTCAGCAACTATAATCGATTTTGAAATACAAGAAAAAGTAATGTGTATTCATAGGATAATAAAGTACTAAAATTTAATCCGAAAAATTTTTCATTCACGAAATAAATGATACCCCCTTTAATTTTTTTGTAATAAATCTTTCTAAAACATAGAAAGATAGATTTATATATTTTTTTTGTATTAAAAACTTACGGTATTTCAATAAATACATAGATATTTTCCATGTATTTTAACCATATGGCATAAAGTGAGATATTAATTTTTCTAAAACAATTGAGAGTTCTAATTAAACCCATATATTTGAACTCGATGAATCCAAAATAATATTACTAATCCATTTAATTTGCGGGCTATTTCTCTGATCTAATAGATTATCTATTATAATTAACGCGAAAGTCTTCCGATTTTATGTTAATGTTATAAAATAAAGTCCTTTGAAGTATTGTTGTAATTATATATTTAACAAGTAATCGCTGTAATCAGTCTACGAAAATTAGTCATTGTCTACTTAACAATGGAATTTTACTTGCTCTAGTAATACATAGCTAGTATTTATAATCTACCTTCACGTCGACAAACATACCAATGGTTTGGCTGGGTTGCTTGTAGAATATCAATCAACAAATATAGCATTCAATTTTCAAATTAAAATAGAAAGTGCATATTTATAAACCAAAATTTTGATTTTTTTTACTGCAGCTAATGGAAAACTGGTACGTTTTTAATCAATTTAATTTTAACGCACGCATAAATACGTAACATAATCTGATAACAATTCTTTACAATACGTATCAAACATGTGGCGTCCATAACCTGTGTTAGAGAGTGCAACGTGTATTTGCATAAAAAATTAGAAGATAACCTCAAAATAAATAATAATACAATGATTAAATAAATATTGTGATTATAGGATGAGTATTTATAGATTTATTTTAAAAATAGCTCCAAAGAGATTAAATATTATAACTCAAAGAAATGTACTTAGGAAATGGTAAATGCAATCACAAGAATAATGAAACTACAATTTCATGTTATTACAATTCATATTTTCTTTATTTTCATAAGTATATAATATTGTGACTAGAAATATATAGATGCACTAATATATTTTTGTGTTAATATGTATGTTATATTTATGTCATAATTAAAAATTACTAATTTTGCTATTCATATCTTTAGTATTGAAAATCATGTTCAAGAAGCAAGAATTCTTGATGGTAAACGTATGGCTGATGAAATACAAAATGAAATTAAACAAACTATAGAAAAATGGACAGATCAAGGTTATCGAAAACCTTGTCTAAAGGCTATACTAATTGGAGATGACCCTGCAAGTAAAACTTATATTCAAAAAAAAATGATAGCTTCAGAAACTGTAGGTAGGTTTTGTTGATATATTTTATAGATTTTGTATTTTAAAAATGTATGAAGAAGCTTATTTCTATATTAATTATTCCTTAATTTGATAATGCTAAAGGTATAGATAGTGAAACAATCAAGCTTCCTGCTGATATTTCTGAAGAGGAAATTATTACTAAAATCAAAGAATTAAACAGTGATCCTACTGTCGATGGTATTTTGGTACAATTGCCTGTACCACAACATGTTTCTGAAAGAAATGTATGCAATGCAGTTGATCCACGAAAAGATGTTGATGGTTTCCACATTACAAATGTTGGAAAACTAACATTAAATATGGATTCCTTTATTCCTTGCACTGCCTTAGCTGTTATTGAGTTAATACAGAGGTAAGTTTCATATTGAAAGATTTTAAAAACATGTTTCAAAGATTTCACAAAACTTAAATGAGTAAATAATTTTTCATGTAAAAATCAACATTTAAATAAGTCACTAAATTATTAACAATAATGAAAATTTTACCTTTTATACTACATATTTTCTTTTTAAAACTAAAAATATTTTTATTCATTAAAAAAAACAGAGCTGGAATAGAAACTTTTGGAAAAAACGTCGTAGTTTGTGGCAGATCTAAAAATGTGGGTCTACCAATTACATTGTTGCTGCATTCAGATGCTAGAAATGAATGTCCTGGAATGGAGGCCACTGTAATTTTATGTCATCGTCACACGCCACCTAAGCAACTTGAAATATTTGCAAAAAATGCTGATATAATAATCAGCGCGACTGGTACCTATTAATAACAAGTATTCAAATAAATTTGGCGTCAAGTTAGCCTTAAATATAAAACCGTAAGTATCGAAATCATACGAAATTTGTATCTAAGTATTTCTCGACATTTTCATAACTCATGAGCTCTAAAATTAAGATGGATGTTTTGGAAAATGTTCATAGAGCATTTATGTATATGTAAGGGCAACTTTGACACCAAAAATATTTGAATAATCATCTAAGTACTAAGTAACTTGATTTAATTAACTTTTCAATATTTGTTCAGGTGTTGTTGGGCTTATAAAGTCTCACATGATAAAACCAGGAGCGTGTGTTATCGATGTAGGCATTACTAGAATAAAAACCCCTCAAGGGAAAACTAAACTCGTCGGGGATGTTGAATTTGACGGTAGGTACATAATAACGTATATATTATATAAAAAACGTTTTTAATAAAAATTTGAAGTTAAAAAAGTATGAAAATTTAAATGAATTGATTATTATTTAAGCACCTCATGTCACGTTTCCGCTAAATTTATGTCATTTTTTAATAGAAAAGTTTCAAAATTATAAAATTTTAAATTAGGGAACACACAAGTTACTAATTTTTTGAATCTACCATATGGTGCTGCTATTAAATTTCTGAAACTATTACTGTAACAGACATTTTTTCGTTTCCTGAGAAATTGCAAAAAGTGACAAGATATTTAAGTAATGACCGATTCAAATATAATACTGAAATATATTTAATTTCTTTAATACGAGGGTAGCCGTTTATATTTCGGGAACTGGTAACACTGTTAGTGTTGTTTCCAATCTGATGATTGCATCGTGAAGTTTGCCATTTTTGACAATATGTTTACCTTGACAGTTTTATTATTCGGTCGCTATTTCTATTGTTGACAGTAACTTTAAAATTTTATGTCAGCGAAAAAATGGAATTAACTCGCGAACATTTCCGTGCAATTATTTTTCATAACTTTCGGTGTTGATTATCTCAACAAGAATGCATCAACAAGCTGAATTCTGTATATGATGATGAAGCACCATCGAAAACTATAGTATATCGTTGGTACAGTGAATTCAAACTTGAACGGCGTTCTTTGGACGATGTATTTCGTGAAGGTCGTCTTACAAATGTCGTGTCGGAAAAAATTAATGCAGTATCTGAATTGATAATGCAAGACAGTCGTGTGACATACCGTGAGATCGAGCATTTCTAGGTATTAGTAACACCAGCGTGCATAAGATCCTGCATGAACGTGAGCCGTTAAGAAGCTATGTTCACGTTGGCTACCACATAATCTGACAATCGCTCAAAAAAGGACGCGCGTCGATTGGTGCCAAGAAATTCACAAAAAATACAATGGCGGTGCTTCAAAGAACATTTATATATAAAGTCGTCACAGGTGAAGAATCTTGGATCTATACATATGAGCCCTATAGTAAACAGCAGTCGACTGTGTGGGTATTCCAAGATGAGCCAAAACCAACGAAAGTTGTTCGCGCTCGAAGCACTCCAAAACAAATGATCGCCTGTTTTTTCGGGAAAAGCAGTCACTTTGCAACCGTGCCTTGAGATAGTTGTAGAACGGTCAATTCTGAATGGTGCACAACTATTTGTATGCCAAGAGTTTTTAAAGAAATAAGGAATCAAACCGGCAACGACAGATCGTTCTCCACCATGACAATGTGAGCTCTCACAGGTCGGTTCAAACAATTGACTATTTGACCGGGCGAAACATTGAATTGATGAGCCATCCGTCGTACAGCCCTGATCTAGCACCCTGTGATTTCTGTTTGTTCCCACGCGTGAAGAATAAACTTCGTGATCAACGATTTTCTACGCCGGAGGAGACAGTTGAGGCATTCAAAACTCATGTTTTGGAGATACCGCCTTCACAGTGGCGCAATGCTTTTCGGATTGGTTTAAACGAATGCAAAAGGGCATTGATTTTCAAAAAAGGAGAATATTTTGAAAAGCAATAAAACTATTTTCGATAATAAATTTTTTTTTTGTTTGCTATTCCCGAAATATAAACGACTACCCTCGTATAATGAAAACATGCAGTCTGTGTCACAGAAGTTTGTAAACGAGTACCCCTAAGAAAAAATAATAAATATTAAGGATTTTACCAATAGGGATTTCTTGATCATAGTGATAACCGATCAGTACGTGCATCGTAATGGGCGAAAATGTCTCATCTGAGCTCAAAAGATCTGTTAAACATTCTTTAAAAATTCAAGTATAGGGTTGTTTTAATGTGCAGTGTTTTGAAATGCTATATTTATTTTCTGGGAATTTAGATGTTTAGAAAATGGTAGAGATTTATGGCGCATTCTCAAGAGTACGATATCCGATGATACGATGATCGGAAAGTATTCTAATTAGTGGAAATATTTCAATTTAATTTGACGCGTTCGAAACTTTTATCTTTTTACTGATATCGAGAAATTGCGAAAACATACGATTATCAATAGAATATCATCCTTATAATAGAATCCACCTTTATCATCACTTACTAAAGTCTACCAAGTCTTCCTTATCTTGGAAGACTAAAAATGAGATAACAACTGCTAATTCGATTGAAACCACGTGGGCTTACATTAGAATGAAACTGATAGGAAAACACCCTTCATTATGCAGAATATACAGAAAAAATGATAGCAAGCAGTTGATAAAAGCAGCAATTGCAGCGTATATTAGGAAATTGATACTCAAAACTTTAAAAACGTATCTTTATTGAGAAATCACTCATACCTTTCGTGTGACACAAACTGTTTTAATATGTGTGTACATTTATATATTTTTTTCCTGCACGTTTAATATCTGTTTTTCCATAATTATTTTAGAAGTTAAGAAAGTTGCTGGAGCAATAACTCCAGTTCCAGGAGGAGTTGGACCTCTAACAGTTGCAATGTTAATGAAGAATACACTCAAGGCTGCTCAAAATGTAGTAAAAACTTCTGAATAATTTCAACAATTCTGCAATATCTTTCGACTGAGTATTATGAAAATATATCCTTACCTCACCTGCCATTATTAGTATTGTTTTAACTTTAATTTGAAACTGCAGTACCATTTTAAATGTATTTTCTTATTGCCTTTCGTCCCCGAATACGACTTGAATATTTTAAAAAAATTACAGTATTAAATACTGTATTTATAATAAGTATTATTAAAGAATTGTATCGGATTTCCCTTAAGTCTCTTTAGGTAAAATATTTTTATCCCCAATTTGATTGAATTTAGGATCATGATTGCATAATTTTAATGACTCGTCAATATGTTAAAAAATTGTTTCTCATATAAAGTAATACTTGCCATATTTGCAACAAATTTTCACAATTTAGCAACATTTTTAAATATGTACTTTATTTAATTGTATTTATTTACATATTTTTATCCTCTGCCATATAAAAAATAATTTTATCAATTTGTAATTTATTTAAAGTATTATTTTGATTTGCTCGACTGAATAGATAGACTAATATCAATGTATTTATTACATTTTTTTATATAATAAACCGTTTAATTGACTATTTTGTTTTTATATGTATGGAACATCTTTTTAAACTAGAAATTGGTAAAAGGAGAAAACTTCGGAATACAATTACAGGTAATGTTTTGTTTACTTCTAGAATATCACTTTTATAAGTAATCTATAACAAAACACCAAGGTTGGTAGTAAAATATCTCTAGGTTAGTAAGAAAGTATGTCATTTTTAACATAGAAAAGTTACGATTAAAGAGTATTTTCAACAATTTCTAAATATGTTTTGAGAATGTTAGCATAATCTCATCAATAGAGACGCAGATATGGCAATAAAAATATATAAATCGGATGTTTCATTTTTAATCTCACCTAAATCAGATAGTAGATATATGATAGTGACTGTAGATAATATTTGGTAAATTTAATAATTGCGAACGCAGTTTCCACGTCAAATCAGTTGATATATGGAAACGTAAAACTACAAATACTTTAAATTGAGATAGTAATGTTAGCAAATGAATAATGGAAAAATTAAAGTTACTAAGTCGGCAATGTATATAACTACATCAGCGAACGATTAACGTCTTTAGTTAGTGAATAGTAAAAATTAGAGAAAAATGGCATCGAAAATAGAAGGCGAATTGAAACGCTGAGGGCAAAAGTTATACAGACAAATACCCTTTTTTCCATATTTCGAGAATAAGGTGAAAGAAACATTATAGTACATGGTGAAAAGAAGAAATCTAATATTGCATGTAGTTGCTATTAGACAAATTTGGTAGAATATAATGATGGGTTTCAGTTCCAAGACAGATATGAAACATTCTTAAAGAATAAAATATCTCAAATGTAATTTTAGGAAAACTACGACAAGTTTTAGGCAATATGAGAATTTATTATTTTTACAAAAAAATATGATTTGAAATATTTTATATATGCATTTTTATTATCTACAACCCTTTTTTTTAATTATCTCCACTGTCCTGTCCAAACTTTGATGAATGGTCGTGTATATGCTTCAATACATATTTAAACAATTCTTAATTAAGTTAATTCTGTAAATAATTTAGGATACACTAATTTCATTAATGATAGGCTAATTATTCTAAAATATACATTTAATTTCAGTTAAAAATGTACCATGAAATCATTCATGAAGATACCTATTTCCACGCAAAACAATTCCACACTGCGTCCTCTAGTATCTAGTTTCTTCAACTGCTGAACAAGTTTTTCTTTATAGTCTTTTTCGTAGCATTCCAATCATCTAAAAATAAAATCTCTATAAAGGGAAACTGGAACAGAGAATGCTTTATGAAATAGGTGTAATACGTAATTATTGGTTGTTAAAAATTGAAGTGATAAGAAATTGAAAAACATGTCGATTATGTAGAAAGTGATTTCATAAATTTCCATATTTAGATTGGAAAAAAAGCAAAATCAAAATAAAACGAAAGTAATCTGAGATAACTCTCTCATGTATAAATAAAATGGTATTTTTAGATCTATTTTTTGAAAATCAACAACGGTTAGCGAACCTAACCTAAATATTTTGAGCTTTAAATGTTCAATGTTATTTTATTATGAATTGAATCATATAAAATTATAATTTTATACGAAACAAATATATTCAAAAATGTTGTTCTCAACGACAAAACATATTTTCAAACAATTTTATATTCAGAATTTAACTAATCTACACTCAGTACGACCGCTAAGTACGATTGTTGCACAAAAATTGGTATTTTCTGAATATGGAGACCCAAGTAAGGTATTAAAAGTGGAAAATGAAAAGATTGACGATATTAGAGGTGATGAATTAGTACTAAAAATGCTTGCATCTCCAGTTAACCCAGCTGATATTAATACTATACAAGGCGCTTATGCTATTAAGCCAAAATTACCGGCCGTTGCCGGAAATGAAGGGGTTGGTGAAATTATTAGAGTAGGAACAGCGGTAAATACCAATAAATTTAAAATTGGCGATCGCATAGTACCTCTACAAAATGCTTTGGGAACTTGGCGGAGTCATTTAGTAGTGCCTGTAAGTCAAGCATTTAAGGTTCCGAAAGAATTGGGTATTGTCGAAGCAGCTACTTTCACAGTAAATCCTTCAACTGCATATAGAATGCTAAAGGATTTTGTAAAATTGGAAAATAATGATGTGATTATTCAAAATGGAGCAAATTCAGCATGTGGCCAGTACGTTATACAGTTGTGCAAAGCCTGGGGTATCAGAAGTGTAAATATTGTCAGAAATCGACCTAATATTGATCAATTAAAGAAATATTTGAAAGACTTGGGTGCCACTTATGTTTTAACAGAAGAAGAATTACGTACAACTAATATTTTTGGCACCAAAATAATTGATAAGCCTAAACTTGCTTTAAATTGCATTGGAGGTAAAAGTTCAACAGAGGTAATGAGACAATTACAACAAGGAGGTACAATTGTAACTTATGGGGGAATGTCCCGTGAACCAGTCACTGTTCCAATATCAGCACTAATATTTAAAGATGTCAAAGTTGTTGGTTATTGGATGACACGATGGTCAAATGAGAATGCAACAAGCTCTGAAAGGTTTAAGATGTTAAATGATATTGTCGAGTTGATGTAAACCAAAAAATTACATGGTCCATCCTATGAATTGGTAAATTTTGATGATTTTAAATATGCTTTGGAAAATACATTAAGTAAAACAGGGATGGTTGGAAAGAAATATATATTGGAGTTCAAATAAGATGTGTGTATTTTCTTTTTGTTTACTTTTATAAGACTGTTAATCATTTGTTACATTTTAAATAATAAATTTGTCAAAGTGTAAACAAGTATTTTTTTATATATTAAGATTATTAACTAGTATGGATATAAAAAAACTTAAATATTTACCTTATTATTTATTAATCTTGTAAATTTCTTTCTGTAAATTACAAATTTATTCAGAAGCATTATATATTAAAATATATTTTTACTATTAACGATTATATGATGAAATTCTATTTTAAATATTCTTTATTAGTGTATGTACATAAAGCAGAAATAAAATGTTCGTAAACTACTATATTGTTATAAAACATTACATAAGAGAAGTGTCCATAATTTTTGGAATTTATTTACAAGAAGAGTAAATAGTCTATTCTTAGAAACAATAATGTTTTCAAAACTGTCTTCTGCTAACAGAATTATTTAATCTGTAATGAAAAGTTTATACCATATTATTACAAAAACTATCTTTACATTTATTGTATTTATTTTTTAATTTCGTTTTTAACAGAGTAAAATACTTTTTGAATTTAAAAACTCTAGTGGTCCTGGCAGGTACTAACTAACAATGGAAATTAAGCTTTTCGAATACAGATGGCGCGAAAGACTAGGACGAAACCTAAAACTACTGTTCGAAATTTTTTAATGAATTTATAAAATACTATTCAGCCTAATTATTAGAGAAGGATAATTTATTTTTGGATGATTAGTTTTCAGTTATCCACAGTTATTAATTAAAAAACATATACTGTTATTTGTTGGCTACTTAGAAGAGTCAAGGATAATTTTGCAATACAATTTTTATATTTTTCTTGAAGTTATTGCTGAAATATATATTTTTTATTGATTCATTTTTATCTAAATTTTACAATCTACAAGTTCTTTAGTCGAAACGATTTCTAGAAATTTCTAATAAATATTTTTTGACGTGTTATGTTTTAGTATACAAATAGGTCAGATTGAATATGTTGATTAAAGAGTGATAAAACTAGTTACTAAAATATTGTATTAAATAAAATGATATATGTATTTAATAAAAACAGCATCAATAGATAAAATTGTATAAAAAAGGTTGTTAAGGGTCAAGCAAGGCCTTTCATGGACTTAACAAAGTAATATGTCATTAAGTTCAAATGTATTTAACGTGTTATGTATGATATTCATGTTATATTCAAAACTGAAATTAAGCAGAATTGCTATATTGGAGTGATTGATATCTTAATATTTGTCATAATTAAATAAGCAATTTTAACACACAAGGTATACAGTAAATAGATAAAGATAAAGTTGTAATTGACTAATTGAACTAAAAACAGATAAATATGTGTTTAAAGAGATAAATAATAACAACATATTCTTCATTAAACCAATAGTTCTTGGTCAAGAGAGTTTTTTTACAACAAATAAAAGTTATAAATAATTACTTGGTTTAAGGGCTTTTTCGGCAGCTATTGTTTATTTGAATATTATATAAACTCTGATATACATACATACAGTACTGTGCAAAAGAAAGAAGCACGTAACAATATTTTCCAAAACTTATTTACTAAAACGTTTTTACTAATAATTATTGGGTTAGTTTAATTTATAATACTTAATACATCTTTTCAAGAACGATTCACTTATTGATAGAATTCACTGGAAATTTCCAAGTTTATAACATCGTACTTCGCGTAGGGGTGAAATCGACCGCCTGATAAGAGGATTAAAGTAATAAATTTCATTGCACCACAATGCTCTGCAATAAAATTTCAAGGGAGAGTTATACATCTATAAGATTTTGTTTTTTAATTCAGTGGTAGAAACGATCTAGAGCGGTTCCACAATATAATTTATTTAGATTCTTAAAAAACGCGCCTACGAGTGAAATTTTCATTTAAAGAAAAAATCGTGAGCTGTAAATTATTATAGTCGATAGAAAATGCCGAGAATAGCATTACTAGATGGAAATAAAATTATTGTGTTACACCAAGAGGGTTATAGTTAAGTGAAAATATCAAAGATAGTGAAATGTTCCCGGTATGACGAGCAACAAACAATCAAAAGAATGATTGAAACCGGCAGTGTAAGTGATAGACCAAAGAGTGGACGTCCAAAAAGGCTCAGTAAAGCTGATGCACTGTTTTAAAAGTTAGTTCTTTAAGAAATCGCAAGAAAGTTAGCATAGAACTAGCTCAAGATCTTGCGCGAATATCTGGTACTTTGGTACATGCCTCAACAGTAAGGCGATATTTGCTCAGATCAGGCTTGAGGGGATGCGTGGCCGTAAGAAAACCCTTACTGCGACGAGGTAATAGAGGGAAACGATTAAAATATGCCAGAGACCACGAAACTTTGGGATATAATGAATGGCGACAAGTACGAACGAATCTAAATATCAATTAATCTGATACGTAGACTTCCGCGGTGGTGGTCCATGTTATCTGCTTCTGGGCTTCCGGACTGGAACCACGTCACTTGTATATCTGTCGACGTTTCGTACCCATTTGTATGGGACGTCTTCAGGGCTCAACTACTGCACTGAAACTGTTTCAGTTTCATCGGCTTTTTGGAATACGCGTGGAATAATTTTCATTGACTATCTTGAAAAAGGAAAAACTATCAACGGCGAGTATTATGCGAACTTATTGCAACGTTTGAGCGAAGAAATCAAGCAAAAACGGCCGCATTTGGCTAAGCAGATAGTGTTGTATCATCAAGACAATGCACCAGCTCACAAACCCGTTATTGCAATGGCCAAAATTAATGAATTAAAGTTTGAATTGCTACCTCATGCACCCTATTCACCAGATTTAGCCCCATCGGATTATTGTTATTATTATTTATTGACTTGAAAAAATGACTCAGTGGTCAAAGATTTTCCAACGATGAAGAAGTCATGTCGGCAGTTAACGGCTATTTTGAGGAACAAGACAGTTCTTATTATAAAAAGGGTATCGAACTTATTGAACATCGCTGGGAAAACTGTATAGAGCTGAAAGGAGATTATGTTGAAAAATAAATATATTTCTTTCCAAAATTTTTGTGTTTTCTTTGTTGGGTCGGGTACTTCTAGGGCCACCCTCGTATCTATGTATTTCTTTGCGGTATCTAAAATACAATCATAAATTTCTTAATACGTTCTTAATACGCAATAAGTTTTATAAGTGATGTTTTTCATATTTTAACTATTGTAAAATGTGTAAACATGGTTTTATTTAATTACACGTGAATAACAAAGCGTGTGAATGTAAATATATGCAACTGATAAGATAGATATACAGAGACCCAAAGATTGCGATGATCCTATGATTATTTATCTAGTTTCGAGTTTGTAGTTGTGCTCTGCTTTAAATATATGCAACAGAGTCTTTCTTTTCTCGCATTTGTTCGAACTGTACTTGTTTATCAAATTGTTTTAACGCCTAAGTATTTTATTCGCCATACATTACTCTCTCCTCATTTCTTTGAATTCTGCAATGTGTTTACAATTCTTTTACGGTTCAATTTTATTTTTGGCTTTATGAACAAATTCTTATGGATTTTACATATTGATCTTTTTATTTACAATGGAAGATTTTGCCAATATATTGCTTTATCTTCTTTTTGCCTGCCTTTTGGTATTTTATCTGGATCTGTTACATATTAATAACTTTACATTTTCCACGAAACATCGAGTCATAATTATTCACAATAAATGGCATAACAGAATAGTATATCCAAAGCACTAAAGGACTAAAAAGTCTCTAACAGTTTGCCCGAGTTTTTGAATTAATTTCACTTCAAAAGCAAATTTAGCTTGCCATGCAGAGATATTAATAAGTAGGAAAGTTAGAACCGTAAACCCAATTACAAAAAAAAAGTATGAAGCTCTCATCTAATAATAAGAGAATACTGTAAGTATTAGCAGAAAATCAGATACGGTAGGAGGAATACTGGAATGATAGTAGAAGAAAACTGAAATCAATGAAAGACAAGGATATTATCATATAGAACAATACACGCTTCATATTTAGCTGACAAAGAACAATACTTTCGATCCAATAGCTATTTCTGTAGAGTTATTAGGCCGACATCGGTTATTGTGTAAGGAGTGAGCATAGAACCACTTTTTTTCCTGGTTCATATTGATGACATAGGGGATTCTGTTGAGTGCCAAGCTATTCTATTTGCATATGATCTGAGCTCAACATCTCTATCAATTTGTCTAGAGGTAATGGGTGTTTTTTTAGGTGCATGAGAACTATCGATTTCGATAACTATGGTTTGTCAGCTGATAATGTCAAACCGTGTTGACATTTCTGTACAGTAAGGTTTGGCAAGTCATCATGAATCGTTTAACGCCAGAACAACGCTTCCAAATTGTGGAAATTTAATTTGAAAAAAAAAATCTGTTCGCGAAATTCATAGAGCGCTTCGTCCATTTTACGGAACATAATCGATCTAGTGAGCAAACAATTAGTGCAGTTATTGATCGTTTTCGCACTAATTTTATTCTTCTCAATTCAAAACCATCAACAAGACAAAGAAATGTGCGTACCGAAGAGAATATTGCCGCTGTAGCGCGAAGTATTGAAGAAGACGCCGAAATGTCGATTCATCGTCGTTCTCAACTTGTTAACCTTTGTCCTTCGACTACGTGGAAAATTTTAGGTAAGGATCTTGGCTTACGTACCTATAAAATACAGCTCGTGCAAGAAACGATCATCGTTTGCGTCGCATTTTTGCTGATTGGGATCGTTTGAAACTGATCGAAGATGAGCATTTTTATCAAAGAATTGTGTTAAATGGCTACATTAATAAGCAAAATTGCCATATTTGAAGCGAAGGCAATCTTCAAGCCGTTAACAAATCACCATTACATCCATTAAAATTGCCGTTACCGTGAATGGCAAGCGTTACCGAGCCATTCTAACTGAATTTTTGTTTCCAAAAATTAATCAGCTAAACATCGACGACATTTGGTTCCAACAAGACGGCGCAACTTGCCATACAGCGCGCTTAACAATCGATTTATTGCAAAATCAATTTGGTGACAACTTTATTTCCAGAAGTGGTCCTATTCACTGGCCCCCCTCGTTCGTGCGATTTCACGTCTCTGGATTACTTTTTATGGGACTATGTTAAGTCATTGGTTTATGCCGACAAACCAGCAACTCTTGAAGCATTGGAAGCCAATATTCAAGCCACTATTGACGCCATACGACCAGATTTATTGGAAAAGGTACTCAAAAATTAGACTGATCAAATGGACCATGTTACTCGTAGCCGCGGCGGACATATGCCGGAAATCATATTTAAAAAATAAATGTCACGAAATTATCTACCAGATTATAAAAAAAATTTCATTAAAACAATATTTCTGTCTTGTATTATCATTTGAATTTCTCAAGCTCTTAAAAAACACCCTATATGTGAATGACTACAAAAAGATTTAGATTTAATTTTTCGACCTCAGAAAACTTCAAATATTTCTTATTCTCGTAAGAAGGTTATTAGTTACTTCACTTTTTCCACTGAGGTTCTCGTAGGATGAGGAACGTTTATTAGTGATCTGAGTATTCGATTTGACACAACGTTCATATTTAATAAACATGTAGCTGAAGTTGTAAGAAGTGCTTTTAAAATATATGGATTTACATGCAGAAGCTATAAGAGATAGAAAAACACGGAAACACTTAAGAATCTATTTACAACATTGGAAAGATCGAGATTAGAGTATTTCAGCTTGATATGGTTCGCGATCTACGACATCCAAATTCTGTAGAGTCGGTCCAAAGAAAATATTCGAAGTTTCGATTATTTAAAGCTGACGTCTGTTCGGAGAGAAGGTTCGAGCAGGGTGGTTTACTGGATCATTTCGGTATATAAACATTGCATACCAGAAATATTATCGCAAGTGTATGTTTCTTACACAAACTGGTGAATGGTCTCATTACCAGCTAGTAAATGGTCCCATTGATTGTACTCAATCATACTGGAATCAGTTTCGGTTCGACGTTCCTCAAAATAACACAGGTCAGCAGCAAACATTTTCTAGTTCACTGAAAATAACGAACACTGTTTCAAGATCCTCTTTAACCATAATGTGCTTACATTTTAAATCTATTAGTGAGAATGGCGATCTACTTCGTAATATTGGGTTGGCAACTAAGTACTTTCGGTTTTGTAGTATAAAATAAAAGACTTTTTTTTAAACAAAGAATAGTTTTTAATCAATTATATATTTTCCATTTCGCTCAATGACCTTTTGCCATCTTTCTTTCAGCTGCATGATTCCGCGCTCATAAAATTTCTGGTTCTTATCAGCAAAAAACTGAACCAGGTGCGAGTGAAGGTCATCGTCATTTGTGAAAGTTTTACCATTCAAAGAATTTTGCAAACTTCGAAATAAATGTTAATCAGATGGTGCTAGATTAGGGCTGTATGGGGATGTGGCATCACTTCCCAGCCAAGCTCCAATAGTTTGCCACGAGTTGCCAAAGATGTGTGAGGCCTTGCATTATCTTGGTGGAAAACTACACCTTTCCGATTTGACAAGTCTGGCCGTTTTTCTTTGATTGCTTCATCCAGTTTTATTAATTGTTGACAGTAAACATCAGAATTGATCGTTTGGTTCCTTTGAGCTGGTTTTTCGTGTTTGCTCCATGATCGTTTTCGAACTATGTTACTGTACAGGACCCATTTTTCATCTCCAGTGATGATTCTTTTTAAGAAAGGGTCGGTTTCATTTCGTCTAAGGTGCATATCGCAAAAGTTGATTCTTTGTGTTAAATTGTTAAATGAATTTCTTTCAATTCGTGAGGTACCCAAATATCAAGCTTCTTAACTAGCCCAAGACATTTTAAATGTTTTTCAATTGTTGTGTGCGATACATGTAGCCTCTCCGCAACCTCTCGAACAGTTATATGACGATCCTCTTCAATTATGACTTTGATTTGGTCATCATCAACTTCAGTAGGCCGACCAGAATGTTACTCATCTTTGAGGGAAAAATCTCCAGAACGGAATTTTTTATACCAATTCTGACGCGTGCGCTCTGTTAAGCAATTAGCACCATAAACTTCACATATCTTTTTGTGAGCCGCAGCAGCTTTCTTTCCTTTACGGAAATAAAATAGTAAAATATGTCGAAAATGTTCGTTTCTGCACTCCATTTAAAATTAACCCACAACTAATAGCTTTAATAAAAATCACGCACTACTTGCTTCTGAAGTTACGTCAATGTGACTAGTATCACGCGACAAACAGTAAAGTACAGCACTAACATACGTTATACAAAAAATAAAACAACGCTCTCTATCAGTAAAAACCGAAAGTACTTAGTTGCCAACCCAATACTTTATAGTTTACAAATACAGTAGTATGCATAAGTAAGTAACCAAATTAATCGTCCTGCATTAAGTTCGAAAAAATAAATATAAGAAACTTTCTTTTACATAGTAAATTTTTTCAATACTATTAGTAATATAACAAAAATAATTGCATATAACTAAGAAATATTAACAATAAAGATAATAAGCATTTAATGTGACCATCTTTCTCATATACTACACTTCTAAGGCGCCTGAGTAAACTGTCGAATAGTTTTGTCAGAAGTTATTGTGGAATATTATTTTTGTATTATTCGAGAGCGAATAATTAGTGAGTGCATGAATCATCGTAATTGGTGAAAGAAGAATCGAAACAGAGACCACCTGTATTAAAACGAGATAAACGCTTATACACATAAATTGAGAGAAATATAAGGCAAAAAAATGTATTTGTGAATTGCAATGTTAATTATGTTGTTTTCTTTATTATTTTATTCTTGCATGCAGTTAAATCACATCGAGACATTTATTGTCTATAATTATTGTTAATTTTATGTTTTATACCAAAAGAAAATTAAAACTGTGTTTATATATGTGCATTCTTTTTCGTAGTCCAAATCGTCCTGAATATTATTTGTAAAGAAAGTAATGGGTGGCGCAAAAGTAATGTCATAATTTGAACTGGCTGCCATTTTGTTATAAATAAAGAAAAGAGCTCTGTTTTCATAAAAAGTTTATTTGAAAGTGGAAAACTGATGACATTAATTGGAAAACATTATATCGCTCAAATGGCCACCTCCCGAATTGATGCATAATTGCGCTCGTTTTACGACATTTTGTATTGTTGCTCACATCTGGCTCCAAATTGGCGATGTCTTCTTCGATGTTAGTTTTCAAGATTTCCAAGGTTCGTGGTTTGTTGTGGTAAACGCGAGATTTAAAAAGCCCCAAAGGAAGAAGTTTGGTGTTGTTAGATCAGGCGATCTGAACGGCCAGTTAAAATCTCAAGCCCAAGCTGTGTGAGCGGTTTGCTCCGTCCTGTTGAAACCAACAATGATCGAGACTCAATGCAGCAACTTGCGGCAAGAAAAACTCGTTTAGCATCTGCCTGTAACGCTCACCATTTACGATAGTACCATCGGCGTCTTCCAAAAAATAAGGGCAATTAGTTTTTCACGCAAATGCCGCACTAAACTGTCACTTTGTTTCTCTGTGCCCCAAAAACACAAATTTTGTTGGTTAACACAACCACTTAAATGGAAATGGGCTTTGTTGCTCAATATGATTTTTGATACATCATCCTCTTCTTGTACAAAGTTTAACAGAGTATGGCAGTAAGTTAATCTTGTCCGACGGTCGGCAGGCAGTAATTCGTGAACAGTTTGCACTTTGTAAGGGAACAGTTTCAAAACTTTCACCAAAATTCGTTGTAACAAACGTCTGCTGATGCCTAATTGTGTGCATCGTCGTCTTGTTGATGTTTGTAGATTCTCTCTAATGTCGTCGGTAACAGCAACGATGTTCTCGGTCGAACGAGCAATACGAGGCCGGCCGCTTCTTGCCACATCTGTAGTGGACCCAGTTTGCACGAGGCGCTCAGCCAAACGCTTAATTGTTCGAGCACATGGAACACGACGATGAGGAAAACGACGACGAAATTTACGCTGCGCTAAAACAACAGACTTGTCAAATAAGCGATAACAATAATTGCACGTTGTTGAGGTGTGTATCGCTCCATGTCTTGTTGACAACTAATTCTCTCTCTCTCTCTATATATATATATATACATCATAAATGTCAAAGCACAGTGACATTTGGCGCTATCTGCAGAAATGGCAGTCAATTCAAATTATGACATTACTTTTGCGCCACGTGTTAGCATCTTTATGTTTATATGTAAAGTTACACGTTTATGTCAGTTTGCTAGCCGATGCATTCTATTGAATTATAATAAATTATTACATCACCCAAGTTCTTGTATTTTTTTATAATTCCCAAATTTAAGACACCCAATAAGATATAAAGGCAATATTTAAATACTAAATAAAAGGGGGGTAACAATATGGTTCTAAACGAAGGGCTTCAATAAACAAGAATTGTAACAGACTCGATAATTGCTCGTCGTAATGATCGTTAATACTTTCTCTCGAAGCTTGTTTTTTATTTACGTTGCTTTTTGTTGATGTGAACAACATCGTGACAGGCGACGAGACTTGACTGTATTACGATGTGCCGACCAAAGCTCAAAACAAAGTTTGGGTATTTGATGATGAGGACACACCCGCAGTTGTCAGAAATTCCCGATCTGTAAAGAAGAAAATGATAGCTATATTTTTCAAATCGAATGAAATTGTGGAACGCGTCGTTTTGGACACACAGAAGACAGCCACAGCTAAGTGGTATACTGAACAGTTCTTGCCTAAAGTCATTGGATCTATGAAGAACTTGCGGCCAAGGAATGGACACCTGGTTCCTCCATCACGATAATGTTCCAGCTCACTGCGCCAAAGCCTGCACCTAATATTTAACCACGACATGATTGAAACTTCTCGAGCGAACTCCCTACAGTCCAAATCTTGCTCCCTGCGACTTTGCACTGTTCCCGCATGTGAAAATGAAGCTAAAAGGGAGTCGGTTTTCCAGTAATGAGGACTTTCTGTGGGCTTGGGACAACGAGTGTGCTTTACTCCCTAGTGAAACTTGGCAGAACTGGTTTAAAGATTAGTTTCGGAGGTTGGAGAGGTGCATTGAGTGTAGAGGAAATTACTTTGAAAAAATTAAATAAACAAAGCTGTATTGCAAAACTTTCCTAGTACCCTTTGTATGAACAACTTCCATTGTTTTTAGCAATTGCGTGTGCTGTTAAAACGTCAGATAACATAATTCGTTCAAACTATGGAAATAAATGGATATGAAAACTTTATAAGTACTCAATTATTGTCTTTCTAAGTTGCACTTTATTTTTTCGATGTTAAAAGTAAAAATTATATTTCAGCCTGAATTAAAGCAACCTACAATTATAAAAATATTATTTATTTATTATAAAAATCTACAATAAATTCTTAATTAACTATTTACATTATTAAAACCAATGTACTATCATTACTACAAAAACGGTTAAACTATAAGTCTTGTACCAAACATAAGTCTTAAATGCGGAAGAATATAAGCCAGGCGGTTTAGTGTTTATGAAAGTGATCCTTTCATCTTCTTCAGGTGTTAATACTTGATAAAAACTAAAAAACTCCTGTAGCGATTGGGCGTCATATATTTCTTCAGTTTGTACATTTTTAGAATGATCTTTTATTACGTTATGCCCATCGCCACCGTTTAATAAGAAGTGTGTACTTACGATTCGATAGACTTCATCGTTTTTAAGGGTCGAATAGGTAGGTACGTGACATTTACTACATCTGGTTTTAACGCTGGCTACTCGTTGTAACGGGGGCTTCGTGTAATCGTAGACTACTTTGAGTCCCGAAACTTGTAGAAATTCACCTTTAGATGTTTCACCATTAGAACGTGCTCCAAGTTCCAGTGTGTCAACTAACTGCTTTCCTGTTAAATCGAAAATAACCACGCGTTGTTTAAACGGTATAGCACCGATTAGATCGCCAGCGGTTATATTGTGTTCGACATCAGATGCGTTAATACTTGTCCTAATAGAACCACCATTAACGAGAGCTATAGATGCGGTAGTCCAATAGACACTTTTGTATAAATTGGTTGCGTAATCAACAAAAGAATCCGCCAGGACATTTCCAAAATTACATTCCCTATATCTGCATGTGTCGCCATTCAGATAACTTCTAGTTTTTCCTACAACATGAAAATTATACTTTTGGACAGCTGGCCTAAACTGCTCCAATAAATGCAGTGTTTCCGGATCTTGAGGCATACTCTCATTTAAGAATATAGGTTGACCCTGGAATTTCTTTAAAGTGCCTTCGTCATCAAAAACAACTTGTAATTTTCCTAAATACTTCGTGTAAGCATAAGCTTGAACCACAGGTACGATTTTGCCAGATTTTTGTTTAATCCGGGTAGGATAAACATCTTCAGGAATTTCTTTATCGGGTGGTTTACCATTGTATAGAAACGTGTTTGTATGTCCACCAACTACTAGATCGACATCATCAACTTCTGCGGCAATTTTTTGATCCATTTCGTAACCGGAATGACCCAATGCAATTATTATGTTAACGCCTTGATTTTTTAAATTTTTGCATTCTCTTTTGATAGCTGTAACTTCATCTTCATATTCAACATTTCCGGTCGTAGCCATTAGTTTTGTTTCCGGTGTTAAGTAGCCTATAATTCCCACATTTCGACCTGCTACTTTTGCAATAGTGTATGGCTTGACAAATTGAGCTAGAACAGGTTCGTTGCGGACGTCTAAATTGGCCGCTAGTATCGTGAAATTAATTGATTTTACAAAATTATTTAGGTCCTCGATTCCGTCATCAAATTCGTGGTTACCCAAACTCTGAAAATAAAAATAAAAAAATAATTAATATTTACTGTCAAAGATTAAAATACATAATAATAATAAATAATACCATTCAATATATCAAGACACATACAAACGTAATTTAAATAATAATACATTTTAAGAAATGGAAAACTACCTCCACTATTATAAAGAGTTTAGGTGACTAAAGTAACTGTTTAAGCAGAAAGCTAAATATGCTCACAATACTTATCAAACTCGGTTTGAAACGAACGTTACCGATAACCTGAAGATATTCTGGAAGTTTGTCAAAAACAAACGTTCGGCATCTAGAATTCCAGGATACATGTTTTATGAAGTAGACGTTTTCACACAGCCGGATATAACTGTGAACAAATTTGCTGAAGAGTTTTCCAAGTCTTTTCTTAAAAGTGATACCGGTTGCCAAAGATGTTCGGTAGTTCTCCTTCCTTTTGTGTTGGACATTGATGGTGTGATCTTTACTGCATCTAAACTTAAATTTAACGAAACTATTAGTGACAATCGTACACCCAGTTTTCTAGTTCGCGACTGTGCAGCAGCATTAGCAAATCCTTTAATCGTTGTGTATAATTTAATTATAAATACATCTGTATATCCAAACATCTGCAAAACAAGTAAAATCATACCAGTGCTCAAGAAATGAGACAGATTCAATATTGGTAATAATAGAACTACAAGTATATTACCGAATTTTCCTAAAGTTCTTAAACAATCTTATTTTACAAAATTTATAGACAAGTTAAGCCATTATCTTGTCATCAACATGGAACCATATATGGGCTACCAAGAACTACAAATTTAGTGAGCATTACTCAATTTCTTTCTTCTGCAATTGACAATCGGCAACGGGCTGACGTCAAATATAAGTTTAAGTTTTGCATATTAAACTGGAAGAAAACAGTGGTGAGCTTTTAAAGACTTCATTGTTTTTCGAAGTATCCTCCACGAAGATTAATGCACTTTTGCATGCGCTCGAACCAACTCTGGAAGCAGTTCTTCCACTGGTTCGTTGCTATAGTCAAAGTTGCGTTTGAATGAATCGACTGTTCCTTCAAACGACTGGAACCTTTAACCACGCAGTCCGTTCTTGATTTTCGGAAAGGTAAAGAAATCGTTTGGACTTAGGTTCAGACTGTACGGAGGATAGTCCAACAATTCGACATTTTGTTGCGTTAAAAATTCAATTGTCTTGCGTGCCGTGTGCGAACTTGCATTGTCTTGGTGAAGGATGATGGTTTTTCAAAGCTTAGCGATAACTTGTGGTAAACAAATTGTTGTATACCATTTGGCAGTAGCAGATCTTTGATATTGTAGAGGAATTGTTGCTACATGACCTGCTTTCGAGACAAATGTCGCGATCATCTTTTTGGAGACACTTCGAGAACGGATGACTTTTGTTGGCTTTTCACCTTGGAACATCCAAACGGACAACTGGCGTTTATTTTCTAGCTCGTATAGGTAAATCCAAGATTCATCATCACCGACAATATTGTACACGTTTTTAGAGCTTCCGGTGTTGAAGCGATCTAGAGTTTTTTGACGTCAATTCACTCTAGCTGCTTTCTGTTCCTCGTTGAACAGATGCGGTAACCAATAGGAAACAAATTTTTTTGCAAACAATTCTTTATGCAAAGTTTTTTGAATGTTGAAATCTCCAATAATGCTTCAATGTGGCGATATGTCACATGTCGGTCTTCGTTGATGATCTTGCGCACAGCATCGACGTTTTCTTGAATGACTACCGTTTTTGGTGAACCTACTCTTGGATCGTCGTTAGGACTAATCTGCCCACGTTTGTATTCTCCATATTGACGACAAATTGTTGTCTTATGTGGTGCTTCATTGTCGAAAACAGCAACCAACTCGGCGAGGCTTTCCTGGTGAGATAATTGTTTTCGAAAATTATAAAAAATTATTCCGCAAAAATGTTCTCGATTTAATTTCATTTTTCAACTAACTTGTCAACTTTGACAGTTCGTTGTAGATGCAACACTATACATATCGCACTGAAACCTTGGATTTAGGTTAACTAAAGATAGAGTTGAGAGATGCCAAATTTTTAGTACTGATATTCGATTAGTGGCGTCCTCTATGTCCCACTGTGTAAAGCTTAAAAGACATCCCACGTAAAGCTTTTGATTCTATAAGCCACAGTATTCTCCTCACGAAATTAAATTGATTTTTGTGCTGTACTGGTTCGATTGATGTCATTGTATCTTGCTAATCGATCTGACTATGTGCTTTACGATGAATTTTCTTCTAACATCTTCCCAATACTTCTGGTGTACCTTAGGTTCAAATTTCGAGCCTCTTCTTTTTAACATCTTTATCAATGACTTCTTAGAAAAATTAAACTGTGAATTACTGGGGTATGTTGATCTTAAATCTACAATATAATCCTCACAACATCTGATTGTATAAAATTGCAAATTCACCTCTCTGTAATTGAAAAATGACGTACCCATAATAAAATATTATTGAATGTTTCCAAATGTTGTGTTTCTTACACACGGTGTACTGCCCCACCAATATTTGATTATTCTGCCAAATCCGAGTTGATAACTAGAAGATCTGAGGTGAATGATTTGGACATACTTTTTAATTCTCAACTCGTATTTTAATTTTAACTACGTTCCTCTATCAGGAAGGCCTACTGAAGTTGACGACGACGAAATAAGGATTTCGATCAGTCAAACTCGCGGAAAACGACATAAGATATTATAGAAACGTTAAGCATCAATCGTTCAAGCAATCACATCCATATGAAAAAGTTAGGATACGTTAGAAAATTCGATATTTGCTTTCCTCATGAACTCAAAGATCACTTGACGGTGCATATAAATCTCCAATACGCTCTTTAAATGTGAAGAATACGTCTTATTTGAAGCGACTGATGATGAGACCGTGTTGGGAAGTGGATTTTTTACAATAATATGGTGTGAAAATGGTCTTGAAGATCAAAAGCAGACATTCGCCAAAGGAATGTTATACTCTCAGTGTGGCGAGATTTTAATGGTGTCGTGTTGCTCTCCGTCCAAGAAACGAAACAATTAATTGAAGTGTGTACCGTTAGCAATTGTATTGTTTAAGTAATCAATCATCCAGACACATTCTGAACTCGTTAATCGTAAAGAAGTGATATTTCATCATTCACTAAGCTAGATCACACTCTAATTTGGTAGCCCGTCAAAAACGATTGGCTTTTTGAATGGAATGTGTTGCCACATCCACTATATTCGTTAGAGATTGTACCTTTAGACTTCCTGTTGTTTCGTTTTCTTCAAAACTCTTTGCGTAGTCTAACGTTCGTCTCTGACGAGGCTGTAAATTAACACCTTATAAAGCTTTTCGCAGATAAAGATAGTTTTTTAACAAACGAGGAATTGTATAGCTCGCTGAAAGATGCCACAAAGTTATTCAAGAAAGCTGGCCATATGTAATTGATTGATATTTCCTTTATTGTCGCTAATATTGTTAGAAACAATGTAGATGCATCAGATCGTTTATCTACACTTTCCTCATTCCATGTGTTGGTCTGTGAACTGCTAAGGAGTTTAGCTTCTTATGACTGGTACTAATATTCGAGCATCAATGGTTCATTGTACGATGCATTAATTGATTTGTTTCTAAATCAAATTGTTGCGTTATTGACGGGAACGAAAATCTTATTTGTCTTTTAAGTTGTTAATTCTTCAAAATTGTGTTCATTTCTTACTATTCGCATAGAACTGATTTAGTTTGTTTTGAAACATGAAAATGGAGTAGCGAGCGGTGGTTAAGTTCTTATTTTTAAAGAACAAAATAAACGATGAAATCATCTGAGCTGGAATCTGTTTCCGGGAACCAATCTCAATCCATCACGGCCATAAAACGATGGAAGTCTGAGTTTAAACGTGGTCTGACTTGTATATATGTTGAATAACGTAGTTTATGCCCAGAAGACGTGTATATTCCAGAAATTACTTACAAACGTACATAATATGATGACCGTCAAATAAAATTACGCCAAGTAGCGGGCATCTACACGTTTCATATGGATCGGTGGTTTCAATTTTGTATAATTAATTCAATATGAAGAAATTATGTGCAAGATGGGGATTGTATTTGTTGACAAACTCGAATCAGAGCGAGTTTCAGATTTCAATTTAGTGAAGTTAAAACTTACTCCAAAAACATTTTTAGCGCCGAATAATAATGGTTGATGAAATCTAACTACACCTGAAATGTAGCAACAATCGAAACAATGGTTTGCGGCAGGCACACATGCTCCGAAGACAGGAAAGGCTGTATACTCAGTCTGAATGGTTGGAGCTACTGTGTTTTAGGACTCCAATTAGATTTTTCTTACCGATTATTTTTAAAAAAGTAAAACGATAACAGATGAATGCTATACATTCCTTTCAGATCAATTGCACGATGCAATATAATGTAAAACGCCCCATATAAAGAAGAAACAAATGCTAAGGAATAAATAGAAGATTAATAAGGAATAAATAAAACACTTCGCCTAAATCTGTGTTTCTTTCTATTCCTAAGTGTAATGGAATTTTACATAATAACGACTTCAGCAGTCAACTACAAGAAACAAATGCTTTTTCTTCAGGATAATGCACGTGCTCCCATTTTAACTATTTCAATGGTAAGAATTCATGAACTACATTTCAAATTTCTCCTGCATCCAGGTTATTCCCCAAATTTAGTTTCCTCACTTTTTTCTTCAACTTGAAAACTTTTTCAGAGAGATTTGGGTGGAATGATGAGATGATTATTGAAACTAAGATATATTTCGAATAATTTAATAAAGTTTACTTTTCTGGAGGAATGAAAAGAGAATACAGTGAAAAATAAATGAATCTTTCACCTAATAGTTTACGTTTTCTTGTCCATTCTCACTAATTACCTGGTCGGTCATCGAAATATGAATTTGTACATATATTTTCTTTTTTTGTATATTACGTATTGTCAATATAATTATATGCCCTTTTCGATATTCAGCTGTTGGGCGAAGCAAATATTATTTTTATTGTTATTATCATAAATCACTAAAAACATCGCAATGGTTGACGTACATAATATTCTGCAAATGATCAAGGACGGTATTTCAATGTGATTATTTTTCTTATAAAAAAAATAACCACATTTGAAAACTGCATTATGCATACGTGAGTTGTCTTTTAAGTTTCGCATATGAATCTGGAACAAAACAGAAGATAGCTTTCAAAGACTTCATTGTTTTTCGAAATATTCCCCACGAAGATTAATGCACTTTTGCATGCGCTCGAACCAACTCTCGAAGCAGTTCTTCCACTCGTTTGTTGGTACAGTCAAAATTGCGTTTTTTGAAGGCATCGACTGCTCCTTCTCACGACTGGAACCTTTGACTACGCAGACCGTTGTTGATTTTCGGAAAAGTAAAGAAATCGTTGCGACCTAGATCCGGACTGTACAGAGAATGGTCCAACAATTTGACGTTTTGTTGTGTTAAAAATTCAATTGTCTTGCATACATTGTCTTGGTGGAGGATGATTCGTCGTTCGGCGTTGACTTGTCGAAGCTCAGTGATGACTTGCAGCAAACAAATGGTTGTATACCAATCAGCAGTAACAGTTCTTTGATCTTGCAGGAATTGTTGCCAAATGTTTTTGAGACGAATGTCGCGACCATCTTTTTGGAGAAACTTCAAGAAAGAATGATTTTTGTCGGCTTTTCTTCACCTTGGAACATCCAAACAGACAACGTTTACTTTCTGGCTCGCACGAGTAAGTCCAAGGTTCATTACTACTGACAATGTTGTATAAGTTTTTAGAGTTTCCGGCGTTGAAGAGGTCTAGAGTTTTTTGGCACCAATTCACTCTAGCTGCTTTGGTTAATTTGGATTGGGAAATATTGTCTCAATCTCCATAAAATCCAGACTCATCGTCGAGTAACAATCATATATTTAAGACACACAAAAGGTTCTTGGGAGGCAAGTGAGTTGCTTCTAATAAAGAAGTGAAGGATGTGGTGCAAAATTGGCTTCGTCCTAGATCGAAATAATTTTTTGCGGCGGGAATAGAGAAGGTATCGGAAGCGACGGGATAAGTGTATTTTACTTAAAAGAATTTTGTACGAGGTGGTCCCAAAAGTATCTGAACCAACAAAGAAAACACAAACATTTTGGAAAGAAATATATTTATTTTTCTACATAATATCCTTTCAGCTCTATACACTTTTCCCAGCGATGTTCAATAAGTTCGATACCCTTTTTATAATAAGAACTGTCTTGCTCCTCAAAATAGCCAGTAACTGCCGACATCACTTCTTCATCGTTGGAAAATCTTTAACCACTGAGCCAATTTTTCAAGTTTGGGAACAAAAAATAATCCGAGGGGGCTAATTAATTCGATTCATTAATTCATTAATTTCGGCTATTGCAATAACGGATTTGTGAGCTGATGCATTATCTTGATGAAACAACACTTTCTTCTTAGCTAAATGCGGCCGTTTTTGCTTGATTTCTTCGCTCAAACGTTGCAATAAGTTCGCATAATACTCGCCGTTGACAGTTTTTCCTCTGTCAAGATTGTCAATGAAAATTATTCCACGCGCATCCCAAAAAACCGATGTCATGGCCTTGCCTGCAGATGAAACGGTCTTCGTCTTCAGTTTTCCCTTTTGAGTCCATTGTTTTGATTGCTCTTTTGTCTCGAGTATGAAGTGATGGACCCACGTTCCATCCATGGTTATGAATTTTGCTTCGTTGCTGTGAAACTTCGCTAAACACTCAATTGAAACATCTTCACGACACTGTTTTTGATCGAGTGTGGGCAAACGCGCCACTCATCTCGCGCACGGCTTTCTCATGTCCAAATTTTCAAATAATATGCGATGTACCGCACTTTTTGAAATACCTACTATGTCTGCTAGTTCGCGCACTTTCAGTCGGTGATCATCCAGTACCGCTTTGTGTATTTTCTTCACCATTTCTGGAGTCGTCACCTCATTTGGTCGACCACTGCGATGCTCGTTTTGGCAGCTCGTACGGCCTCGTTTAAACTCTGCTATCCAATATTTCACTGTTATAAGCGAAGGGGCAGACTCAGTTCAGCTTTCATATCGGTTAGGCTGAGGCCTTTCAAATAAAAGTATTGTATCACGTAACGATGACCAATTTTCTCCATTTTTACGAATATACTGAAAATGCTCACTATTGATGGCTGCTAAACAAATATTAAACAACGTGGCATCTTCAAACTTGAATCATTTGCTTCATAGATTATGTACTTTCCAATACAGTGATATTTTTCAAAAACTACCGCCATCTTTAGGTCAGGCCGGGTACTTATGGTGCCACCCTCGTATATATAATATTAATTTGTAGATTGTATCTACTCGGACAAAATAAAATGAAAATCAAATGTAAATCGTTCTTATAAATCATACTTTAGGCGAATTAAGACTGATATAAGCTTTGAAAATATTTTTATCACAAAAAGTCTGATATATTCTTTAATTATTTAATAATATCTATTCATTCACATTACTAAAACAAATATGTTATCATTATTACAAAAACTGTTAAACAAGTTTTACACCTCGCGAATGTTTTATTTATGGAGGGTGTATCACTAGTTGTCATTTCCATAAAACTGATTCTTTCTTCTTCTTGAGGAGTCAGTATTTTATAAAATCTAAAAAAATTCTCTAGTGATTGGATGTCGTATATATCTTCAGTGTGTATGTTTTTGGAATGCTTTTTTATTACATTATGTCCATCGCCGCCTCCTAATAAAAAAGACGTACTTATAATTCGATACACCTCATTATCAATGAGAGGCAAGTAGGTAGGCACGTGACATTTACTACATCTGGTTTTAACGCTGGCTACTCGTTGTAACGGGGGCTTTTTATAGTTGTAAATTACTTTGAGTCCTGAAACTTGTAGAAATTCACCTCTGGATGTTTCACCATTGGAACGTGCTCCAAGTTCTAATGTCTTAACTAATTCCTTCCCTGTTAAATCAAAACTAACCACGCGTTGTTTAAACGGCATAGCACCGAATAGATCGCCAGCGGTTATATTGTGTTCGACATTAGATGCGTTAATACTGTTTCTAATACTACCGGCATTAACGACAGCTATAGACGCAGTAGTCCAATAGACGCTTTTATATAAATTAGTTACGTGATCAACGAAGGAATCTGTCAAGGCGTTTCCAAAATTGCATTCTTTTTTTCTACATGTATTGCCATCCAGATAGCTCCTACTTTTTCCCACAACTTCGATATACTTTTCCAAACCAGGCCGAAACACCTCGAGTAATTTTAAAGTCTCCGGATCCTGCGGTACGTTCTCATCTAAAAATATAGGTTGACCTTCGAAGGTTTTTAAAGCGCTATTGTCATCGAAAACGACCCGTAATTTTCCTAAGTATTTAGTGTGAGCGTAAGCTTGAACTACGGGCACGATTTTGCCAGATTTTTGTTTAATCCGGGTAGGATAGACATCTTCAGGAATTTCTTTGTCAGGTGGTTTACCGTTGTATAGAAACGTGTTTGTGTGTCCACCAACTACTAGATCGATATCATCGACTTCTGCTGCAATTTTTTTATCCATTTCGTATCCGGAATGGCCCAATGCAATTATTATATTAACGCCTTGTTTTTTTAAATTTTCGCATTCCCTTTTGATAGCTGGAATTTCATTTTCGAATTCAATATTTCCGGTGTTAGCCATTAGTTTTATTTCTGGTGATAAGTACCCTATAATTCCCACATCTCGATTTGCTACCTTTAAGATAGTATACGGCTTGATAAATTGAGCTAGAGAAGTTTCATTTTGAAAGTTTAAATTTGCCGCTAATATTTTAGAGTTCGTGGCTTTCACAAAATTATATAGGTCCTGAATTCCGTCGTCAAATTCGTGGTTACCCAAACTCTGAAAAAAAAATTTTTAATTCATGAAAATATAATACTAGGCGGTATTTTCAGTATGTTCAGGTAGAAACACAAAGAACCCATCGTCGCATTACTTCCTATTCGATATGTGTTGTTAACTGTCAGTGTGTCGGCACATTTCTTTCCATTTGTGGTGATTTAATTTTTGTTTAACCATTAAGAAGTTATTATTGACAGCAAGTGAACCAGAAAAGCTCAGCTTATAGGATCTTTATTTATACGTAAAATTGAGACAATCCTGGAATAAGAGATGCCTCGCTTTAGATGTAAGTGAGGATTTGGACATTTTTATTTCGATAACGTTAGCTACATGTAAAGGGTGTTTCAAATTGCGTGGTTTTTTAAAGAATAAATGAAATATAGATGGCGCACTGAATTTGTCTATAAATGTGGGCATTTAAAAAGTGTGATGTGACATTTATAGAAATGGCTTCGTACATGGTACAACAACGCGTTCAAATTGTTGAATTATTTGTTATTTAGAAAATTACGTGAATTTTATGGTTTACATAATTGTCCATCTGAAAGCACTATTGGTCAAATTATTAAAAAATTTCAAGAGACCGGTTCCGGGGAAGATCAAAAAAGTGAAAAATAAAGTCGTAGTGGTCGTTCACAAGAAAATATTGGTTTGGTTCGTGAAAGTGTTGCTGAAGATCCTGAAATGTCCTTTAGACCGACGACGTTCACAACAACTTGGACTTAGTGGATCAACAACATGGCGTATTTTACACAAGGATTTAACTCTGAAGGCATACAAGGTTCAAATAACACAGGAACTGAAGCCATCATTTAAAACGTCGTTCATTTGTCAATTTTATCAAAGAACAACCAGCTGATTTTTCTCAAAAAAAAATGTTTTCCGTTGAGGCACATTTTGAATTTGGTGGATATGTTAATAAACAAAATTGCCGTATCTGGGGTGAGGAAAATCCAAGAATTATTCATGAGAAACCTATGCATCCTAAACGAGTTACTGTTTGGTGTGTATTATGGTCAGGTGGTGTAATTGGACCTTACTTCTTTGAAAACGCTGCTGGTGAAGCTGTAACTGTCAATGGTGATCGATATCATCGGATGACGAATTTTTGTGGCCTGAATTAATGGATATTGATCTAGAGGATATGTGGTTACAACAGGATGGCGCTACACCTCACTTTACACACGAATCGATTGATTTATTGAGAGAAAAATTTCCTGGACGTGTAATCTCAAGAAACGGTGATGTTAATTGGCCACCAAGATCATGTGATTTGACACCGCTAGACTATTTTCTATGGGGTGGTTATGTGAAAAGTCAGGTTTATAAAAACAATCCACAATCAATTCCTGCTTTGAAAGATGAAATTACTCGTGTCATCGGTGAGATAGAGCCACAATTATGTCAAAATGTCATTGAAAATTATAACAAAAGAGTGGACGTCTGTGTAGCTGCAAGAGGAGGCCATTTGGCAGATATTATTTTTCGCATATAAATGTCATAACTGATGTTTCAATTATCAATAAAAAGTTTTTGAAAGTGAATGCAAATTATGTGTTTTATTTATTCTTTAAAAAACCGCGATATTTGAAACACGCTTTATAATAAATTAAATAAACAATATATGAATTGTAAGTATAGAATATTAAAATTATCACTACAAATGCCGAAAATATTGGGCAGCAACATTTAGATATAAATTTATACATTTTATGCCGTCGAAAACATGACAAACATAAGTATATATTCTTCATTAATTCTCTGACGTTGTCTGTTCAGTATGATCTCATGAACTCGATTAGAAAAATGCTAAAACTCAATGACAGCTTCTGCAAAAGTAAAACATCAATAGTATCGAACGCATGACTGAAGTCCCTATAAATAATATCTAACTAACCACCACTAAGTTTTGTGCTATATCTTGGGTTATACAGCATAAGTTTATTAAAGTAGGGCGGTTTCTTATCAATCCATACTGCGATAACGAAATAAAAGGGAGACATTGAAATGAAACAATTTTATAAAGGACAGACTCAAAAATGTTTGCAGGAACGGAAATTATTGTTATATTTATTTAGCCTAATTAGCAAGCAGTTTTTAAAAAGAATGTTAACTAACATTCTTTTTAAAAACAGAACAGATCTTGAGCATTTTCCAAATACACCTACTTTTGAATTTCATAATGACTTCATTGGTATCATCTTAGGATACACAGGAAACATTGATAGCTAGATACCCAGCGATATATTCAGATTTTGAGGTAAATACTCTTTAGTGAAACCTAATGCAAAAGCATCAACAATATTCATTGTTAATATGGTGTAATTCTTAATATATTTCTCTCTGAATTTACAAAAGATAAAAATTGGAAGGGATTTTTCATCATCTTCATCTGCCTTGTACATAACATTTATAGTTGCCAAAAATCGTCATCTTGAATTTTGCGAATTCTTTAAAATTCAGTTTTGTAGTAGTAATTGCCAGTAGTTTTTCATTTTCTGTGATAGTAATGCTTTAATAGAAGATACTTTTTTATGTTCCTAGTAAACCACGGAGGATAAGTCTTATTCGAAGAATATTCCCGCATATGCACAAAAGAATTTAATAAACGCAATAAAGTTTTGTATAAAAGGCAATCAGACATTCGTCGATATTGGTGAAACCATCAAGAAAAGACAAGTCAGACAACCCATAGTATATATATATATATATATATATATATATACCAGGTGTACCGGAAAGTCATTACCCATTTTTGTAACAGATGTCGCTAGGCTCAGGTATGGAATATTATGATTTGACACATATGTTATTTTATTCTACTGAGGTCAGGCTTCAAAACCATACATGTTGTATTTTGCTAAAGCAACACTGTCGTACATTTATGCCTCTTTGAAAATGTCGAGTTTTGTGTCTAAAAAAGTGCATTTGTGGCACGTATTACTTTTCTTGTTTAATCAAAAGAAAAAATCCGCTGATAGTCATCGTTTGCTGGTAGAAACTTACGGCAAGCATGCTCCAAGCATAAAACATGTGAGGCGTGGTCTCGACAATTCAAAAGTGGTGATTTCGATGTGCAAGACAAAGAACGTTCTAGTGGCCCAAAAAAGTTTGCACATGCGAAACTGCAGGAGTTATTGGATGAAGACCAAACACAAACTCAAAACAATTGACAGAAGCGTTAAATATGGCCAAAGAAAGGATTAGTGCCCGATTACGAGCAACGTGAAAATTTCAAAAACATGGGAAAATGGGTATCATATCAATTGAATGAAAACTCGTCTGCGAAATGCTGTTTCAAAGGTATGATCGGAAGTCATTTCTGCATCGAATAGTGACGGGTGATGGAAAATGGATTTATTTCGAAAACCCTAAGCGCAAAAAATCATGGTTATTACCTGGCGAAGCCGGCCCATTGACTCCAAGGCTGAATTGTTTTGGTCGCAAAACAATGCTCTGTGTTTGGTGGGACCAGATTGGCGTGGTGTGTTACGAACTGTTGAAACCTGATGAATAAGTTAGTACTGATCGCTACCGACAGCAAATTATCAATTTGCACCATGCATTAATAGAAAAACATAATATCGCACCCGCCATACTCTCCAGATCTTGCCCCTTCTGACCGAAGAAATTGTCTCGACGAATGTTTTTGCTCAAAAGACAAACAGTTTTTTTAGGATGGCATCCATAAATTGCCTAAAAGATAGGCAAGATGTATAGAATCAAATGGCAAATACTATGAATAATAATAATAATACACCTGATATATATATATATATATATATATATATATATATATATATTTGTTGTTACAAGAAAATAGAACATCGTATTGTAGGCTTAAATATTAATTCAGGTTCTAGAATGTATTTTATTCTATTGCCATTTATAATTAAAATAGTATAGCTCCGAAATATTTAGTAATAATATTTGTATTTGATAACAAAGAAATTTTTTCAGTTTATTATGTAAACAAATATATAATTGTAAAAATCTACTACCTACCATAGCATCCGGCTTTAAAGCATTCATAAATGCTGCGGCAATCTTCCATCTATGTACGCTGAACCACACAGAACCAGTGAAAGTGTCTCCAGCATTTAAATACAGAACCGGAGGACCTGTGCCTGCCTCCATGTCGTGTCGGGCTTGTTTAATAACAAAAGCAGTCCTCGCAAATCCACCAACTCTTTTTCCATCTATAGAATCTTTGGTTTCTTCGAATCTCGCGTGCATGTCATTGTTATGTAGAATTAACATTTCGAAGTCTTTAGCACTTACGGTATAGAAAAGAATGCTTGTTAAAACGAGGATGAGGAACTCCATTTTGACCTGAGTAAGGAAGAAAAACGATTCTTTATTAGGTACATAGTCTGTGATGGAATTTATGGTGACAGCAGCAATATCAATGTCTAAAAATTATGAAAATTCAACAATAGACATCAAACTTTAAAATATTAGAAATCATCGAAGATTAAAGAAAAAAGCGCGGAAAAAACTGCAGTCATATATTTTATTTATTCATAAATCGATTTCAATTATTATTGTTGACATTAAACGTACATCCTTTATTCCAAGAATAACTGGAATGTCTTTAAAAAATAAGACAACGATTTATACTTTTATGAAGTATAGAAAATAGTTTTTATTATCGCTAATAATATTGCTTGTCATTAACTGTTGAATATCTTCAAGTAATAATGTTAAAATAGCGGCACTTGACGAACAAGGTACAATGGCTTAGAATGGGTTAAGTTGTTAGTCCTATTTTAATTTGATTAATATGAAAGATTTTGAATATTATTAGGTACGCAACTAAGTTCTCGCTTTTTTTTGATGAAAATGCAACTTTATTAAAATGTTTACAAATAAATCATTCAAAATATTGCCCATCGCTAGCGACAACTTTTTCCCATCTTTCTGGCAGAGCTCTAATACCGTCACGGTAGAAGTGTTCGTCTTTTGAGGCTATCCACGAATCAAGCCATTTTGAGATGTCTTCATATGAGCGGAACTGCTGATTAGCCAGACCATGTGCTATCGAACGCAACAAGTAATAATCGGACGGCGCAATATCTGGGGAATATGGCGGGTGGGATAGGACCCTCCGTTTGAGCGTTTCTAAGTAGGTATTAACGGGTTTAGCAACGTGAGGACGAGCGTTGTCATGCTGTAGAATCACTTTTTCGTGCCTCTGCTCTCTATTATGGCCGCTCTTCGCGCAGTCGCATCAATTGAGTTCGATACTGTTCCCCAGTGATGATTTCGTTCGGTTTCAACAGTTCATAATAAATAACACCGCCCTGGTCCCACCAAATACACAGCAAAACCTTCGCAGTGTGAATATTCGGCCGAACCGACGACGTAGAAGCATGACCGGGCAGTCCCCATGATTTTGTTCTCTTTGGGTTGCTGGAATGAATACATTTTTCATCACCCGTAACGATGCGATGAAGAAAACCCTTCCTTTTTTGCCACTGGAGCAGTTGTTCACAGGCAAAAAAACGACGCTCAACGTCTCTTGGCTTCAAATCATAAGGAACCCAAGTTCCTTATTTTTGAATCATTCCCAACGCATGCAATCGCTGGGAAATGGCTTGGCGAGTAACTCCTAATGCTGAAGCAAGCTCTTTTTGCGTTTGGCACCGATCCTCATCGAGCAATGCCTCCAATTCAGAGTCTTCGAAGGTTTTTGGTCCTCCTTCCCGCGAACGGTTGTCAACATCGAAATCACCGTCTTTAAAGCGACGGAACCAATCACGGCATGTCGTTTCACTTAGAGCAGCATCTCCGTAAACTTTTTGGAGTTTTCGATGCGCTTCAGCCGCCGTTTTCTTCGAATGAAAGAAGAAAAGCGACACTTCCCGCAAATGACGATTATTTGGCACAAAATCAGACATCCTCATACAACTAAAAGTATATGACGCAAAAACGAAATCACTAATGTATCAAAGCGGTTTGTTTACCATATGCTAAGCTTGGTTCATGACGTTTTGGTTATGTCACAATCGACCAGCACTTACTACTGGATCCATCTCTTGAAAAACAGCGAGAACTTAGTTGCGCACCTAATATTTTTATGCATAATAAAATTACAAACGATGTATATTCCAAGTACTAATATTTACTGGAAGTTCTTTCCCAACATTCTTTCTCAAAATTAACGTAACATTTGTTACTAGGGTTATATTATTAGTCACTACATTTAACTATAAAATAATTCGATTTTCGTTTATCGATATTACATCTACGTTATTATTTCAAAATTTCATTTGTTATGTTGTAGGCAAATTTACAATTTGCAATAATACGACCACAGCTTCTTTGAAATTTGTAAAGAAACTTGCTCTAAGTATATTGTGGGAAAACCTTCTTGTTATCACTTCCACGACGATTAACAAAATGTGTATTACTAAGAAATATATAATTTGGTTTTGAAATTATTATGTACAGTCTATTGCATGTTCAATGAAGTAAGCGAACGAATGTTTTATTTCATATTTTAAATAACGATTATACGAAAATAATTAAATACAATTAGAAACACAATTGTACTTGTTATAATCTCGAATAAATTTATAGTTGCTTGACTACCTACAAATGCCTTGTGTAAGTCGTAAAAATTCTTAAAAAGAGCCTTAAGAATGTTAAGTAATAACTTTGAATTAAACAAAAAGACAAGGAAAAAGACAATATTTTATAAAATATTTAAAAATATGTAGTATTACGTTGGGATTTATACGTTTATTAACCTTAAGAATTTATTACAATACTACTTGAAGTTACAATAGATATCACATTTATACGAAGACTGCCAATCAATTTTTTATGTTTATGATAGTACCGCGACTATGCGTTCTGAAGGTCGTTATCTTAACGAAGACAACGAAAGAGTTTTACATGTGACGTGTAAAGTTGGTTCACATCTTATTGCACAAACTATTCGAGAATGTTTTCCATTAGTAGGAAATACGAGAAGGTTTGAAAAGTTTCCGACCTAACAAAGATACAAGACATTTTTTTCTTAAAATTTATATTTATTTTTCTACATAGTCTCCTTGTAACTCTACACACTTCTCCCAGCGATGCTTCCATCTCTTTAACGCGTCCAAATAGTACTCGGCGTTTTTCTCTGCAAAATAATTGCTCACGAAGGTGATTGACTCATTTGACGAAAATCTATGTCTTTCGAGCGCAATTTTTAGATGAGAGAACAAAAAGAAGTCGCTTGGGGTTAGATCTGATTTGTAAGGCGGATGGTCAAGCAGTTCAAACACAATTTCTGCCTTCAGGTTGTCAAGTAATGATGCGTAGTATGCTCCTGTAATAGTTCTTCCTTGTTGAAGATAATCGATTAAGATAATTCCATGATTATCCCAAAAAATAGTCGCCATCAACCCAGCCGAAAAAACAGTTCTTGCTTTCTTTGGAGCCGGTTCCCCCTTTGCAATCCACTGTTTTGACTGTATTTTTGTTTCGGGCGTATAATGGTGTATCCAAGTTTCATCTACAGTAACCATACCATACGCATATAAATCTCGGCTTCAAGTATATCCGAGCGAAATAAATAATCGCCGCCAATGAGTGTGCACTCGTTTCTGCAGGCCTACTGATAACTAGAGCACGGAATCATATGCATTAAAAACCCTGAAAATATGCGCATATATGTATATATATATATGCACAATATTTTGTTAAATTATGCAACAGTTTTTTAGAAATTATGCAACAATTTAGTTAAATATGCACTCATTGTATTTAAAAAAAATTTGACGTACAAAAACACAATAGAATTACTAAATTTATTTAAATCAGTTGTTTATATTACAAAAGATAAATTGATAAATTAATGTAAAGTACAAACCTACAAACTATAAAATATTACATTTCATTTTTTACAATATTGTAAATATTGACAATCATATACAATATTTCTCTAAATTTTCCACAAGAAACGATTCTCTTCAATCAGATAACAAATGTTTATATATAGAAAAACTTCTTTTGACATCAACAGAAGTGATTGGTGAAAACTTAAATTTGCAAATAGTGGTAGCATCCATTGTTATAGAAGGCTCATAATTTCCATTTAAAGTATTTGAAATTTTAATAAGTTCATCAAACCCTGTATTTTTTGTTAATACGTCTTGCATCTTCGTTTTTATGGAATCACCAATTTTACCTTTAACTTGGCTGACCTTATTTTTGAAATCTGTAATTAATTTCACAGAATCTGTTAGTTCCACGCTCTGCCTCTCTAATGTAGTTAACGTTTCCGTAATAAAGCTAAAATTCGCTTTGATAAATGCCAGTTGTTGATTTAATGTAGGAATATTTAAAATATTTTTACACTCTTTAATAGCTGCGGAATCATCAGAAAATTTTGACACTAACACTGCAATATCATTCAAATAATTTGCATAAAAAAATGCGGCCTCTAGCCACGTACCGCACCTCATAATTATTGGCTGAGGTGGCAAAGGAGTATTAGGTAAACTGTCTTTGTCCATTTTT